>PYAF01003201.1:1953913-1966829 GCA_007407185.1 Glycine tomentella
AAAATTTTGCTGTAATTTATTAGTTTTATAATAATGTGTTATTTTTCTTCATAATTTTTTATTTTTATAATATTTTAAAATATTTATAAATTTTTATAATTTTATTTTTTATGATTATAATTATAAAATTAAATTAAATAATACATTATTTAATTATTACATTAAAGAAATATAAAAAGTTAACAATGAATTAATAATTAAAATATTTCATAATTTCATAATAAACTTTTATATACAAGAAAATTCTTTATAATATGCTAGACACTTCTTTTAGTCTTATTTTATTTTTATTTTTCCATTAAACCTACAATGTATAAGAAAATAAATATTCAAATATATTTTATTTAAAATTATTATAATATTTTTGTATATATTGTCCAAGTCTAGGGTTTCTTTGTGGTTTAGAGCAGTGTTGTGAAAATCAGTCCACCCCAACCGATAGGATCGAGAACCAGTGCTATCCATGGGTCGGATTGGCGATTGGACTGGCCATGCATCTGGCCCAACTTTACCCAGTGAAACCTGATCAATTTTATGAAAACTAGGTGACCCAGCCAGCTTTTAGAATTAGGACCGGTGAAATGTTGTCGGCCTTTGCTTGCCTCCTTCACGCTCTTGCTTGCTTGCCTCCTTCACGCTCTTGCTTGTTTGCTGTCGTCAAGCCTTCACAATGTTGCCGTCACACCTTCACTTCACCGTCGTCACGCACACCATCTTTGTTGCTCTCCTTCGTGGTCTAAAAATGTTCATGGAAGGGGTCGAACTTCCTGTAAGAGAAGGTGAAAGATGGTAGTAGACTAGCAGGAAGAGAATAGGTGCAGCAAGAAGGAAGGCACTGCAGGAAGGAAGAAGAGGCGCAGCAAGAAACCAGAGAGAAGAGGCGTAGGAAGAAAGCGCAGCAGGAAAAGAAAATATATATATATATATATATATATATATATATATAGTGGGTATTAGGTTTTTCCTTATTTGGGCCTAATATGGGCCAAATCCATGAGTTTGTTTTCTATACCCTTTTATTTTGTATTTCAAAATAGACTTTTTGCTTATTTTGTTTATTAAAAACTAGACTTGTTTTTAATTTAAGTATTTGTTATTTACAATCTTTTTTATTATTAATACACTTTACTTGTGTTATCAATTTTAATACTTTAAAGCTTATTTTAGATTTTCGAGTATGGAATTATGGATAAACTTTTCTTAATCAAATAATGTTAGTTATATACGTATGTATAATATAATTTTGAATTTTTTAATATAGATCAGGTCAAATCGGGACAATTACTAGCCCACCGACTGGACCACTAACCCAATGACTCATTTTACCTTGACCGAATCAATGACCAGACCAAGTTATATAACACTAATTTAGAGTAACCTCAAGTCACCAGAACATAAGTGTGTAGTCTGTTCATGGGTCTTGTTTGTCTTTCATGATTATGTCTAACAAGAAATTTCAATTAGTTTTAAATTTTTTGATTAGTTAAAAATTTTGTTTGATTGTTGAATAAGCATACTTTTTTTAATATATTTTTTGAAATTCTATTTAAAATAGTATTTTTTAAAAATATTAGTTTCTAATTTTAAAATTTTTATATTTTTTTATCTTTAATATATTTATCAAATTTTTTATTACTATTTTAAATAAATCATAATTTTATTATTTTTATCATTTTATATTTTTTAATTATTTTAACCGTTAATTTTATCAAATATCTATAATTTAATAATCTAATTTTCAACTTTCAATTAATAACTAACGACTAACTTTTTAATTTTCAACTACCTTTTCAACTTAATTTTCCAAAGCTTCATGCTTCAGTGCATTCCACCAATTGTGCTTCGTTTCATTCTTCGATTGTGGGCGGTGATGGTGCAGTGCCATCTGCAATATAGCGGGATTTTAATTTTCAAAATTACAAAGTCAATAAAAAATAATATACAGTGTATATATATATATATAGATACTATATACGAAGCATAATTAATAAGTAAACAAAACAATGATGTCAGTGAAGTTTGTTATGTTAATTTTCATTAGAAAATTAGCATGCCAAATTTGTAAACAAATTACATTTGAAGTAAAAGTTAAAAAAAAAATGTTATTTACAATAATGCATTTTTTCTTTAATGATTATTGTTTGAAAAGATATGTAATTAAACACTAACATTTAGAATATATATATATATATATATATATATATGTATATATGAGAGAGAAAATTGAGTGCTTGTAGTTATGTATATACACACAACCTAGACATTACTGTGAGAATTGTTTACCAATATCGATCTTGTTAATATTCAAGATTATAGCATGTAAATATTTTCATTCGAAAATTGGCATGCCAAATTAACTCGTCCCTGACCTGCCATGTTGCATGCCTAATGAAAATGAATTTGTTAATATTCAAAAATAGGTTTTATAATATTTTATTATTCAAATATTCTATAGGGAGACATAAAAAATCACATGGAAACAAATTAACTTACTTCTTGGCTTTGGGTCTATGCACTGTATATAACAAAAGAAATTGCACAAAGTCCCGCGTGGAAAGCAATTACGTTCGCGGCAAATAGTTAAGCATACCTTTCTGTAATCTGTGTAGAGATCGGCATCAACATTTGCAGCGACTATAAAGCATACCAGCAACAACAATGCAGTGTATTTATTTGCCATTTCGGTTGGCCCCTGATTGTTTTCTTCTTCTGCAGTTGCTGGTGGTTTATTTTTTCTCCTTCAATTCCTCTCCCTAGCCTAGTTTGGAAGATGAATAGGTATAAATAGTTGTCTAAATAGTTCATGAACCATGATCAATGTCATGGTTTGTTTCTAAAATTTGTGTTTCTTGTCAGTTATAATATTGTATTTGTAACAAAAGAAATTGGAAACTAACAAATTAACTATCAAATATCAATTATCAATCATATCAGTATTATTAAAACAATGTTTTGTTATGTGTAAAAAACAACTATTTGTAGAAATCAAAGATAAGTATCAAGAGATTTATAATAATTTATCTAATTTATTTAATTAATTAAATTAAACATCCTTGATTTGTCATGTAGATAAATATCACATTGTATTTATTATTTTCCCATAGAAATGCAGTTAATTTTTTTTAAGTCATGAAAATATTACATAAGTATAGTAACACTGCTAGATATTTAACGTTTACTAACTTTTATCTGTTAACATGTGATAAAATGTTACTGGTTTATTTGAGTTATATTATTTTGCAACAATTTTAATAATAAATTTTACTAATTTTTTGAGTTACGTTTTTAAACATTTTTTTAATGATAAATGCTACTATTCTTTGAGTTACATTCTTTTTGTAACATTTTTAATAAAAAAATGTTACTTGCAACTAAATTTTTTTTTTTTATCAATTTTAACAACTAATAAAATTAATAGCTAATTTTATGCCAAATAATAATTTATTAGCTACAATTTCTTGGCTACTAAAACTAATTTATTTTTACATAAATGTTACCATTTTGAATATCTTATTCTGATATCAAAGACAGATTGATTGTGGCAAGTTACTAACAACGATATAATTCATGTGTCATCTATCATTGGATGGTAATGGATGAGATAGGAATTTAGGCAAGAGAAATGCTAGTTACATTCATTCAATCTATGCTTCTTCTAAAACTTTTCATCATTGACTAATATTTATTCAACCTACTAATTTTTATGGATCCTGTTTTAAATTAAGAGAGAAAATTATTAAATAAGAAATAATCAGATAACAAACAAAATTAATATTTTTCAATAAAATTCAATCAATTATAAAAATAGTGTCATTAATATTTTTCTTTAGATAAAAGATGATTGGTGTAAGAAAAAAAATATATCCATGTACAATGCTGATATTAAAATTTATTACCTCATATATTATTAAAACTCTCATTACTAAGTCAATCCTAACCGTGCAAACAAATGATCGATAAATTTGAGAACAGCTTAATTATCGTTACAAAGGAGTCTTGTAAAATAGAGATATTATTAAACGATCCTAGATCATCATTTAGGACATAGTCTCGACTAATCTCTACATGACAACGTCATGTAATCAAGTTTATTAATTAGTTAATTGTTTTATCTTAACTTAAAAACTTAATTACATGTCACAAATAATTGATTTGGATCATGAACATGAAGTGATGAGACCACCAAATAATTTTTTCCCAAAATCACCCATGAAAGCACAAAACAAATCATTCTCAATTCACATTCTTTTTTTGGCAGGAACAATAAAAGAATTAAAGTATATATATATATATATATATGTATATTCTAATTCACAATATTAGTATAATGCGTGAGAAATAATAACCAATCAATATTCATACCTCAACAAAATTAAGTACTAGTATAAATTAATAAAAAAATCACTAGTAAAAAAAATTAACGAATTGAAAAGTCCTAACAACTTAATAAACTTCAAGACTGAATAACAAGAACATCAGTTTCCATTATTTTGATATATACAACCCCCAAATGTGGGGTATGAAACAATCTTAACTCTAACGCAATAGCCACACGGGAAAGAATATATATATATATATATATATATATATATATATATATATATATATATATATATATAAAGTGCGTCTTCACAAATCATAAAATGTGGCAAACACACAACCTAATAGTATTTGAGAAGAGCAAATCCGAGTGCAATGAAGAGAAGAGAAGGTGAGACATTGTAAGATGTCCTGGCAGATGAGGGAGTGAGATTAGTGCGGCCACTTCCCGTTGTTATAGATGGGTTACCAGAATCCGCTGATGGAGATGGCGGAGTCAAAAGAGAAGGAGTAGTTGTGTCAGATTGTGGTGCTAGAGAAGGTGAAGTTGGTGAGGGGAGAACAGTAGAAGCTGTTCAAAGATACATTAGAGTCTGATATTAGTATCGCACTAAGGAAGTTATTGGCACTATATATATATATATATATATATATATATATATATATATATACATATATATATATATATGTACTAAAATGAAATAATTACATATATGTATATATATGTACTAAAATGAAATAATTAACCTTGAGGACTAGGGATTGTAGTAAATCCAGATGGAGCTGATGCTGGCGAAGGAGATGGTCCAAGAGACACTGGTCCTGCACAAGTTTAATAAAATCATTCAAAAGCTTAGTTACAACGGAGAAACATTATATAAAAGAAATTTTAGGCAAATATATATATATATATATGTGTGTGTGTGTGTGTGTGTGTATGTGTGTGTGTGTGTGTGTAAATTTGGCGTTTTGGTATTACCAGGAGCGGGAAGTGGTGAACCCGAGGCTGCAAAATAAGTAAAAGCCAAAAAAATCACACACCTTAGCTTAATATTGATAAATAAGATTAAGAATAAAATTTAGGATGAATTATACGCTATTTTTCTATAATTTTATAATTTTTAAATTACTTTGTTATATATATTTTTATTATTAAATATTTTGAAGTTTAGAATAAAATAAAATTCTGTAATTACAATTAAAACTATCGTTAATAAACTTAAAAATAGTAGCCTAATAAAAATAATGAAATTTAACATTTGTTATAACTCATATTTCAGAAAATTTAGGTTTTGTTTAAATAAAATTCTTAATAAACACTTATAAGAAAAGAAGAAAATAAGCACAGGTTTGGATATTAGGTGAGAGAGTTCAAAAATATTTTTACTCTCAAAACAATATAAGTCCTTCGTCCTTTATTTTGTATGTTGAGATCCAAAAGACAAACATTCGAATTTATAAAAACACTTTTCCAACTTTTATCCAAATAGAGCCTAGAAATTAAGTTTTTTATCCTATAAGTTAAAATTAAATTATGCATCAGGCAATCTATTGTAGTTTTTTTAACTTAATTATTCTAAATCTGATTTCAACTTATCTAACTTTAATTTATGGGGAAAGTTTAATTTATTTGACTTTTTTATATTCACTTTTAACAAGTTCTTATTGAGAGAAACTTAGTTATTAAAAACAACATAAACAAATAAATTTGAAAAGCATGGAAGATGTATATGTATACTACACAAAATTGAAGAAATTTACCTTTGCATTGAACTGGGACACCGGGCATGTTGCAGGCACGAGGGAGAGAAATGGCTAAGGTTCTATTGACAGGTATTCTGAAGGGAACACTGCCAGTCACAATGAGACACAAACAATCCATTCCACCACTCGTGAGTGACTTAAGGGCACTGCAGCACTCAGTTGTTGGTGAAGTACCATTGCCACTGCTACTCGTGAGAAAATTCATGCAAGGTGTGAAGAAAGTGCCTAGTATTGAAGCGTTACATGGCGTGCTGATTTGACCATAGCTTGGTGCATCCATCACCATAGCCACAGCTATCACTAGAGCTATGCGGCAAAGAGTTCCAAAACTTGCCATCTGTATTTTCTTCAAGTTATGGCTTGAGGGGTCCACTAGGATTTTATAGGGGGTTTTAAGTTTAAGATGTTGGATGTAGAAAGAAAAATGTGTTCGGAAGTTAATTTTGATGGTTGGGTTGGAGAAGGGTTGTGGGAATTTATAGATGGAAGGCATGGAGAAGAGAAGTGAAGATTAGGAAGAGTCAAAGTTGGTTTAGAAGCTCAACTACCATAACCAATCAATGCGAAATGAAAGATCGAGTTTGAAGTAGGTAGGGATTGGCGTGTTTGTGACCAATGCAGAAAAAAATTTGGCTAAGCATTTTTTATCATCTGCCAAGTCATGCAAAGCCTTTGTTAGTTCAGCTGCTCAGGTGTATAATAACTGAATATTACACCATCTTCTTCTATTTCTCTTTTTTCCTTTGCTTGTTTTGTTTTTTTATTGGCCGTACATTGTATTTTATTTTTGGCCGTACCAATATAATATAACGAATCGATCTATTACAGGGCATAGGCCATAGGTGCACAAAACTACAAATTCTTCTAAGCCAATTACTCAATGTATCTCCCTTATTGTTAGATGTACCTCTCTATTTTATTGTATCTCCTTGTAAAGCGTGTGTGTGCTCTGCACGTGAGTGGTCGTGAACATGATGAATGTGATCAGAAAGGAAAGAGCAAACTATCAAAGAAAGTGAGAAGGGATAAAAAAAAACATTGCCAACGAATTTTAAAAAAAAAATGACAGTAAGAATACGAATAAGTGAAAAGAAGAGAGAAGGATGAAAAAAGAATATTTGAACAGGTATTTAATCGGGTGAAAACAATTTCTTCTTCTAATCTTTTTCTTTTTTTCTTGCTCTTGCATTAGTTTGGTGTGTGTGTGTATGATTTTACTTGTCGTTTTAATCTTGGTCCTTTATATTCATATTTCAGTGAAATCCAAATTAAATTGGGCTAAGCCCAAACTTAACCGCTATCCAATGACCTAACCCGTTACTAGGTGACACTGGTTCAAGTCCAAGCATGACCGCCGTCCAAAGAATCAATCCTTTTTTAAATAAAAAAAATCATATAAAAAATATGTTTTTGTTCTTTTAAAGAATTTTTAGTTCAATTTTAATTTTTTTCCAAAAAATTTGTCCTACTTTATTATTTAATTTTAAGATGCATCACGTTTGGTCTACACTTATAAAATGTTATTTTAAATCCCCTTTGAGAACTAAGAGTGACACATTTCAAAATTAGACCCAAAAAACTTTTTAAAAAAATAAAATCAAATTTTAAAATATTAAAAGTATCAAAAACATAGTTTTTTTTTAAATTACTCGTTTGTTTCCGGTAATTGTTCACCCTTTGCACTTTAGTAAGTAAATTACATTTGTATTCTCATGTTTATTTGGAGTATTAAAAAAGATATTCTTAGGTATTACTTATTTTTTAAAAAGTAATTACAACATGATTTGCTTCATTTTTATCCCCACTACATGGGTGGATAAATTGTATTTCCATGAGAATGTGAAAAATTGTTTTTCACCCACTTATAACTTTCATTATAACTCTTATTTTTTATTTCAATTATTTTAAATTTCAAGATATTCTTAGGAATGATAACATATAAACAAAAAAAATTTTAAATGTTTATTGAAATAACATTCTTTATAATAATAACATTCTTAGATACATCACACCTTGAAACAAAAGCTCCTTAACAATATCTCTAATAAAAATGCTTAAATGAATTGCTTAAGTTTAAGTAATGTTGTTTAAAAAAAATTAGTTGGAGTTGATGACTTGACTGTGTTGTTTATATAAATAATTGTTATTTAATTGATTATTATCAAAAAAATAATATTTTTTAATATAAAATTTAATGTAATTTAAGTTAAGTTTTGAATCTAACAACTTTAATATTGAAGTAAAATAACATCTAAAGTTCTTAAATTTATGTTGTATTGTATAACTTACAAATTTAAAATAAATAACTCATTTAAGTAATGACACGTTATAAATGTTCTAAAATTTATTATTAATTTTTTGTGTATTCCATTAATTGCAATTAAATACTATTAAAATCTTTGTGGCGTGGCAACGTGGAGCTAATTGTGTGTCATGTGGCTTGATGAGGTGGCTGGATAAAAAATAAAAAATAAAATTACCTTTTTTGTTCTAACAATTGTCTAAACTTTGTGTTCTTGTTCCTATACCTAGAAACTCAAGAAGGTTTTAATCCCTATAAAATAATTTCTCTATGTTTTAGTTTTTGTCATCAATTACTAAGTGACTTCGTTATCTTTAGGTACTCTAATATTATCATAGAAACAAAATTGACAATGTAGATTTGTCAAAAAATTTCTAACCATTGTTAAATGGTCACAAATTGGAGTATATTAATAGAATTAAAGGATATATTAATATTTTTCCTCAAATTTAATTTATTTACATAGATTTTTTTTCCTTCGTATTTATATAGATAGATCGATTGAACTCTGAACAAAAAAAGAAATCAATGCTGCAGATGAATTTGAAATTTTTAATTAAATTTTTATTGATGATATTTTATGATTTAAATATTTAAAAAAATATAGTAATTTATTTTAAATAATCTAGTTAAATCAGTTTAACCAATAACTCTCTTGATCAAACCAATAATGACTCGTTAACTTTTTCATGCGTCCAGTAAAAAAAAAAAACTTTTTGATTCGTAATAACTCATTAATTTGATATTTCCATTCAGTTGATAATCACTCTAAATCTGAATCTGAGGTGATGATATTGGTTTTAAATATCTATATTATTAAATTTGAAATTCTTATAATTTTTTATTTTATAGTTTAAGGTCTTTAAAATACATCATAATTGCATACCAGTCACCAGTGTCCTTCTGTTACAACTTACAAGAGACATTTGCACACCATAATTGCAAGAGAATTAATTAATCCAGAATGCTTTGCTCAATTTCTCCGAAACTGCTTAGTTACGTCTATAATGCGACATCCCGTCTTAATATTTAAAATATTTATATTACGTTAATTTTAATTTATATTTTAAAATATAATTGTCTTAACTTGACGCAGTTATCATCCCACAAATTTCTTCTGTTCATATTGATTTCGGATCCCCAAATACGATCCAAATTCAACGGATTAAGCGTAAAAAACACGCTGTTAGTTTTATTGAGTTCATATTTTAAAGCCCATGGCTGCATCCTCACTCAAAGTTAACTAATCCCTAACACGTCCACAAATTAAGTTCTCCCCTCCCCGAATGTACAGACTCATATTTTTAAAATAGCTTGTACCACACGGCTGCAAAGTATTAAACTATTGTAATTTTAAATAATATATAAATTTAATTTTATAATTATTATATTCTTTTTTATAATTTGATATAAAATATAATTTTTTATTAATTTAATTATTAAATTATATTTATATATTATCAACATTGTCTGTCTCAAATTTTATTAAAATTAAATAATAAAAAAATAATCAAATGATCCACATTTTAATATATTTTAAAATATTTATATTACGTTAATTTTAATTTATATGAATAAGTAATAAATAATTTTTTATGAATATAAAATTTTGTATATGTGATATATATAAAGAAACTATTAATACAATGATAAATTTTAAGAAAATATTTGTTAAAAATTACAAAATGGTATAATAGTTGTCAAATTTATATATATAATTTGATTTTTCCTCATTATAATTTTATAATATTAAAAATTAAATATTATTATTAGTTTTCTTAATTTATTTAAATCGGACACTAAATTAATTAACGTATTTTTCGATCAAACCGGTTAGCCTAATTTCTATAAAAGTTACTTGGACTTTTTTTATGCAAGTTAAAGGGTCCAAATTTCCGCGTTGGACTTTGAACTGCTTAAAAAATACGAAGGTGCTACCAAATCCCAAATAGACCTCATCTGATTTGAGAGTTAGTAGTTCACCAACATAAACCTATCCTTTATTTTTATTTTTATATTTTGTCTCAATATTCTTTAATCCCTATAAAAGCCCGTCCTTTCCAAACCGTTATACCAAACACAAAGCTAGCTAATTAGTCACATATAGACGATATCTTGTTCGAATTAATAGAAAGAATATATTGCATCAAAGCATATTGGAATGGCAGCACAAGGGAAAATGGAGATGGGTGTGGTTTTGGTGGTAATGATCATTAGCATGATGTGTGTAGGGGCTAAGGCACAACAATCAAGTTGCTCAAGTGCGTTGCTGAGCCTGTCACCGTGCCTAAACTTCATAACGGGGAACTCCTCCACCCCTTCTTCTGGGTGCTGCACACAGCTTTCCAGTGTTGTCAAGTCACAAGCACAGTGCCTGTGCCAGCTGGTTCTTAACGGGGGAGGATCTTCATTGGGAGCTAACCAAACCCTGGTTCTGGCTTTGCCTGGGGCTTGCAAAGTGCAGACTCCACCCATCACTCAGTGTAATTAATGGTAAGATAACAAAGTTTATTCTTAGATCATCATATGAGACAAATATCAAATGAGTCTCCAATCAATTAAAATCACTAAGATAAAGTTTAAATCTAAACCTAATTCATATGAATAATCTTTATATATCATCTATCATATATCAAAGAAAGTGTCGTTAACATTTATAATTAAATATTATACCTATATTTTTTCATTTTTCACTCTTGAGATGTCGCCTAGCATTTGGAGTTCACAAATAATTTTTCAATTCATATATATCTTTGTGATAATTAATTTGCATCATGTGTTTGTGTACAGCTGCTTCACCAGCGGAATCTCCTTCTCCTAATTCGGATCCATCAGGTATGTACATGAATGTTAATTAAAAAAGTTTAGGAAGTGTGATTGAAGGGAGAAAGAAAATTCTTGACACTATAACAAAAGAAACTAACGGATAAAACAAATAAGACTAGGAAAGTGATATTTACGATCCAAGTTGTTCACGTACAACGTTAATTACCCATACAATTTCACATTAAATTTCAGGAACCGGATCCACAAACGTGCCAACCACGGATAGTGGCTCATCTAGTGCAACTTCCGTCAAGTTATCGATTCCTCTGCTGTTTTTTGTTCTTGCAGCAACATATGCTCCAACATTCGGAACACTGATTCTTTAATCCGTTGGCCTCCCATTAAGAATGATACATATATCTATATCTATATATATATATATATATATATATATATATATATATATTATTTGTTATTCATGATTGTCGTTTTATATATGTTATTCATATTTGTGATCTGTATATGGTTACATAATTGTGTTGTGGAGAGATATTACTCTCCTCTTCACTAATAAATATGGATTATACTTTACTTTTTTACCTATGGAAAGATAGTGTGAAATGTTTGTAATAATTCATTTATTTTTATTTAATTGTAATTGAGTTACATTTTTTTTACTATTGTACTTTGTTCGCCATTACATTCCTACTTTAACATATTTAACTTCTTAATGTAAAAAAAAAATAGACCAAACAATCTATTTGGTCTCTTATTTTTTTTTATTTTTCCAAGTTTAGTTATTTATCTTTTAAAACAATCATTTGTCTTTTATCTTTCTAAATTGATTCAAAATTATCCTTTCATCATCCAAAGTTAACGGCGTAATGAAATAAAGATATCGATAGCTAAAAATCATCACAAAATATAAGGGTTTTTTTTTCCTCATCTTCCCCGTTCTCTTCTCCTTCTCTCTTTCTCTTTAGATCTCTCTGTGCTCCCACCTCCTTCCGGTGTGTGTCAACCTTCTTCACCTTCGCCTCTATTGTTTCCACACCGTTCTTTAACGTCATGTGCATGTCTCCTTCCCACTTAATTACACCTTAGGTCTTTTATATTCTAATATGGGTTTGACTTGTCGTGACTATTTCGTTTAAGGGTTAGTAACATCTCACTTAAGTGAGACTTTCTAAGTTCTTTCAAAGCCTATTCTGACTCCCCTCACTTAAGTGTGAGTAACAATTCCCTTTAAACAAAATCTTCTAATCTTAAAGATTTCAGCTTCTATTCTCCTCATTAAGTGCACAGCAGGTCACCCTTAAACGAGGGATCCCCAACTTCATTTGCTAACTTAATTTTCCATAAAACTTCATAAAAGTATCAAAAAGTCCTAAAAACTAACAATATAAATATCCTAAGTGTTAATTCCTAATTTATCCTAATTTTAAGTTAAAATAAGACTCAATACATAAAAAAATATTCGATAATCGTCTCAAATCATATGTAAAATAATGAAAAAAAGCATGAAATTAATAATTATTGCAATATTTCTTTTACATAATCACTGTAATAGTTTTAAAAAATAAATAATCAAAATTGTTTTTAAAAGATGTCAGGCTGATATTCCAAGAAAATATATTATAAGTAAATTAGATTTGAGAAAAAATATTAATGTTCTATATTTTTTATTGAATGTAGTATTTATTGTTATTAATTTAATATTTATACAAATATATAAATATATAAATTTTTCATTATATAGTATGA
>PYAF01003201.1:1970472-2011936 GCA_007407185.1 Glycine tomentella
TAATAATATTAAAGTAGTAACAATAATTAATATTCTTTAAGTATGCATATATTAAATCTGATTCATTAACTAAAATTAGATAACTATTCACTACCACTCTCCACTTTTATTCGATAAATTTATCTTTAAATCATTTCTTAAATTTTAAAATTTTCTTTTAACTTCAATTAACTTCTCACTACTTTTATATTATTAGTTTTTTTTATTCTATCATTTTTTAGTAATTGTATTTAACTTCTATTTTTTTATTATTTAAAAAAATAGAGAAGCACGTCTCTTCCCCTAATTTATATAATATTTATTGTGTTTATCTATTTTCATCGTTATATGAATTGTTTTACAAATGCATTTTACTCAACCGAATGTTTGGATATGGATATTTCCATACTGAAAATTCAACCATAAAGGCATTAGCTTTTCACTATTTGATCAAGATCCATGTGAAAGTTTTTTTTTGGTGAATTTATAAGAAAGGATCTTATATCTCCTCTCATGGATGAACACTTGGCAGTTTTTCCTCGCCATTATTATGATTGTCGAAAAATGAAGTACCTCTTGCTAAAAGCTCTTGAGACAAGAACACAGACGAGAGAAACAAAACAAAAACAAGACATAGCTGTCACAGAAATGTGAGTTTTATTTCTAAACCAAAAGTCGACTGTCATCGATGTTGATCATGGTAAGCGTCTAAGCAAGAACTAATTTGTAGATTTACCCAAATGTCACATCGAACCGAGGGAAACATTATTATAACATGCTGCATTACTTGCACCAAACCCGTGTATGGACTATGGAGGCGCCTATGATTATGAAAATTAGATCTAAGACTTCTAGTACAAACCAATTGGACAGTGCAACAAGGTGGTGTCTACTCGTAGTCTCATCAAAGTTTGTGTTCTAATCGAGAGAAATGATAGATATGCAAAATTTATCTTGCATAATCCTAACAAGAACAAAGACACAAGAGGCTGAGTTTAATTCTGACGTGGGTTCAAACAAGGGCAAAGTCAACGTGGGTGGTCCTACCGTTTGGTTAGGCTTTAAAAATATAGATATATAGAAGAGAAGATGTTGAAAATCACATCAATTTCATTTTAAATAGTAAAATTAATTAAAAATTATGAAAATCGACTAAATAAAAAATTGAAGACTAAAAAAATATGAAATTAGGCTAAATTATAAATTTAATTTTCGATCTGTGGTTTTGAACCTTTTTTATTCAATTTTAGTTTTTACATTTTAGAAAATTTACACTTTAGTCCAATTCTTAATTTTATATATATGTTTTATTTTTATATTTTATTAATTTTTTTTTTACCTTAAATGATATGTTGTATTTAGAGTTCAATTGAACCATAATTAAAGAAATATATAAACATATGAAAAATTAATTATTAAATCAAAATAAAAATAAAAAAGAATAAAATCACAAATTAAGAATTAAAGAGAAACAAAAATTATATTTTAATAAAAAAATAATACAATTTTTTTTACTGTAGTTTTGTTGGATTTTTTCCCTTTTCTTCTGTGAAAATTTAATTGAACCAAGTTGATAATGCATTATATTTATATTGATTTTCTTTATAACCCCAAATAATTTTTCATTTAAAAAATTATATAAATTTATGATTTAATCTTATTCTTTTATAATTAAATTTAATAGCGAAGATTCATTCTCTTATTCTCTTATATAAGAAGAATCCTCTTAATATATTTCATATTTGTGTGTACGACTGTGCATGTGTGAGGTGGGAGCTGCCTTATATTTTTCAATCCTAAAATCACCATAGCCACATGCTATGATTTAAGGACCATCAGTAATTGTTTCAAATTAGGGTTACATCATTATATTTGAGTTTGAAAGTTGTTCCACTAACCTCAATCAGGATTAACGCTTTTGGTGGCATAATGTCGACACTAAGTGCTCATCTTCTTGCACTCAAAAGGGATAAAATATTAATATAGTACTATATCATCAACTCTGTTGTTACGAACGCGTAGTAATTAAACAAATATCTTATTTACTAGGCTCATAATTTTCAGTAAAAAGTACTGGTTAATACTGATTTCTCTATGCAGCATGCATGGCACTTTCTTTGCATTCCAAAAATGCCCCCCACCATTAGAGATGTCTTGTCTTAATGCTACTATTGCCAACCGGCGCTTAGCGCCAGTGAACCAACAACTAATAAAAAGTTCTAAAATAAATTAACTAATTTATAAAAATATAATAAAATTAAAACATGTAATTTTGGTTAGTTATATAACCCCTGTAAAGTTTAGAGTAAGAGTGTAATTAGATTTAATCTAATAAAACATAATTGGTTCAATTGAGTTGGTTTGTTGCCTTTAAGTATAAAAATTTTCAAACTAAACTAATCCGATCTTTACGTTAGGTAGTTGGATCAGCCAATTAAAATATCATTATATTATGAAAATTTGTAAAAAGATCAAAAGAAATAAAGAAAAATGTAAACAAATACAATTCAAAAGATTAAATAAAAAATTATATTGATCATATATAGTAATCTTAAACTATATTTAGAACCTGACATGTACCTCATACTAACACTATATTAATGCAGTAAAAAAAACCCTATATTAATCATAAATATAATTTTATTATTAATATTATATGTATTTTTGGGTTGGATTGAGTTAATTGATCAGTTTGAAACTCATCAACCCATTAATAATTGAATTAGTCAAAATGAACTCAAATCGAACTAATATTATTATATTCTGAAAATTTGAAGAAGAAATCAACAAAAATATAAACAAATACAATTCAGTAGATTAAATCAAAAATGATATTGATCACAGTAACCTCAAACATTTTTCTTTAGTCAGCATAGTAACCTCAACCTGTAATTTGGACCTAGCAGGTACCTCAAACTAAACTAACAATATATTGATCATAATTATTAATTTATTGTTAATATTATCATTATTATGTGTATTTTATGTTGGATTGAGTTAATATATTTTGAAATTCGTAGACCCGTTAATAATTGGGTTAATCAAAATGAACCCAAATTGTACAAATAGTCCAAATTAACTCGATGAAATATAATGAGGTTTATATTAGATTGATTATAATATATATATATATATAATATATATAAAGAGATCAAATTATACTAGTGTATTTTTTATAATTATTATATTATTTATATAACTTGATATAAAATGTAATTTTGATTGATACAATCATTTAATTGTATTTATATATTACCAAGATTGTTTGTATCAAAATTTATCAAAATTGAATAATAACAAAATCTTAATCAAATGCTTCATATTTTAATATATTTTGAAATGTTTATATTACATTGATTTTAATCTATATGAATGAAGTAACAAATGATTTTGGATTAATATAAATTTTACATATGTCATTTATGTGAAATGAACTCTCAATGCAACAATAAGCTTTGAGAAAATAGTATTTAATTAAAGTTATTAAATAATATAATAATTATCAAATTATACTAGTATCATCTAATCATTCTTATATAATATTACACTTTAGTTTAATCATTCTTATGAAATTGTACTAACCAAAGAAGAACACGTAGAATCCATTATTACTACCTAAAACCATGATGGGCTTTCAACCGATATTATAGATGAAAATAAGATAATTCCATTTAAGCATGATTTAAATCAGTAAACTTTGATTAATCATTGTAGCTAACTATTTAAAGAAATAAAACCAATGGCCGACAGCAAATATATATAAAAAAAATGTATGTCAAAAGATCGGAATCATAACATGGAAATAATCAAGTATTTATACTATTAAAACAAATAGTGTTTAAAAACTCATTATAATCGATGTTAATCATGCAATAATGAATGCATTATCTATGTAAGTTACAAAAAATTGTCACCCTATATATCTGACACGGATGAGCTGGAACGGATTGGTGGGAATTATATTTATCCTTAACCTTATCCAAAATCTTAATTAAGACAATTCTTTAAATTCTAGTATTTAGTTCTTAAACTCGAATAAATTCGATAATGAATAACCGTATTAAGTTTGAGCTTACGGGACTAGATTGATTCAAAGGTAAAAATATTAAGAAAACTATAAAATGTTGGTTCAGTTATGATTAATGGTATGTTTGATAAGAAGAAAAGAGAATAGAAAGAAAAAAAATATGAATAATGATTTTTTTTGGATTAAAAAAGTATAAAGAAAAATTAACTTATATAAAATAAAATTTTATAAATTTATTTTCATTCATATTTTTTTTTATTTCTTTTTCACTCTCTTTTTCTCATTCCAAACATATGGTTAAAGTTAAAACTAAAAATAAATATTTTCATATTTCAGTATTTCACCATGTATCCTACTTTACATATGACTCATATATAGCAGTGATCTGCTACAAAATTAATAATTAAACATCGGTTCTAATTTGAAAATTTTGCATTAATATTTTGTGCATAACAAACATGAAAACTTCATCTCAAACAAAATCAATAACATTTAAGCACCAGTGCACTACCTTTAAGGAAAAACGCGTGTGTTCCAAACATTTATATACAATGATTATTGAAAATCTACAAATTGGTCATCCTATTTTTTCTTTTATCATTAGCAACTCATCAATTATTATAACACGGAAATACCCGTAAACACGTATTTTTAACGCTGAAAAAACACGCTATACATATCTCAAAGAACTCGGTCAACGTCAAATTGAAAATTACTCTTTATAATTTTTACATTTTTCTCTGATTAGACATGGAAATTTTACAATACGTGCATTTTTTATGCTAATCTAAACAGATGCTACATTCATTCATTAACAAATGCATGCTCAAACTTAGGGTAGAATTGATTGTGTGGAAGAGAAAAGAATAAAAGAGAAATAAGAAAAAATATTTCAATTAAAATAAAGAAAAAGTGGTATAAGACTCGTATTATATTTTAATTGTTTTCCTTAAATAGTAATTTCTCTCTCACAATTAAACTACTCTTTAGGGTAAATTTAGTTGTAAGAAAAGAATAAAAAAAATGAGAAGAAAATATTTAAATTAAAGTAAAAATAATAATAATAATAATAATAATAATAATAATAATAATAAGAGACCTATACTATTTTTTAAAAAATATTCCATTATTTAAACCTACCTTTTGACCATTCGGATGGTTCCATTATTTAAACCTACCTTTTGAATTTGATATATAAATATTTCGAATTTCGCCTTTTATTCCTTCATAATTGGTTATGAATAATATTATTTAAAACCCGGTTTAAATCTGTGAGCTATTGTAACTATTAAAGTCTCTCAATTTCAAATGTCACAACATTGGTTCAATCCTAATAACTTGTGATTAGTTAGTGACATACTAGGGATGCATTTTTATATCAAAACACGAAAAACGTCAAATCTAACATGCTTATAAGTTGTAAAAGTATTTCGAGCTTGGTTAATTTAATCATGTATGTTGGAAGAACGCACACGCCTCCTAGGTTCCACTTATTGACTCTTTCATTGGACGTAGCTGCATGCTCCAAGTCCACAAAAAGAGTGAAGAAGAAGACCTTCGAGAAAGAGTCTGTGACGCAAATTTGAACCAACCAATGGGCTAGCTAGGGTCAGAGTGATGGGTTGAGTATGTTTCGCTGCCTTGGTGCTATCATGAACCATGATTCAGTCTCTGCTGAGTGGCTAATCACAAAGGGGTCCCCCCCTTGTTTCTTATTTTTTTTTCCATGGCATTTTTGGAATTATGTTGGATAGGATGCATCTATTGCTAATTGCTAATGCTACAAAAGCAAATTCAAATGCCAATTTATAGGGTGAAGGAAAAAAATATATATATATATATATATAAGATGACGTCTCTCCTCTAGATTAACTATAAGTATTATGATTAAATAGCGACTTGATTAATTATTAATTGTTATTAACTATTCATTATAAACATTTAATAATAAAATTTCTTAGTCAAAAATATTTTATTAAAATTAATTAATATTTAAAAATTATAAGGTGCTGTAATTTTTTAGTTAAATAATTAAAAGTAGACGTCTCATTCTCATTAAAAACGTTAGTAATTGTAAATGACTTATGGGTCCGAGTTAATTAAGTGACGTACATGGACTCAGAGAATTATATATAAATACTGCTGAAAAAAGAAGAAGCAATGAAGTGAAGTGGGACCCGTTATTAGGTTTACGTAGGACAATGGTAAAGTATTTTAGTGATATTTTATATTATATGATTTGATGGTCATGTACAACTCTACTGACGGGTCCGTGAACTCTCCACTACCGTTTCTGTAGTATTTTCTTATATCTAAAAAGAGGGCCCCCGCACAAATGACTCTGAAACTTCACTCATTGGTTAGTTTTTTTCTAATTGAATGTTTTTTTAACTTTTTAAAATAAAATATTACTCCTATCATATAGTTTTTCATTTTTTTTTCATAATAATAGTAGAATCCTCTTTATTTTTAATTACTTATAAAGAGTAATGACATATTTGCTTACTCGTTTTTTATTATTAACTAAAAATTATAAAACTTTTTATATGAATTTTATGCCTTACTAGCTACTAAGTTTTACTCATGATTTTATAATTTTTAATTAATTAAAAATATTTTTATAAATATATTAAAGAATGTGATATTAGAATTCTGTTTATTTGTTTGTTATTTCCTCTTATTCTAAACTCAACACACCCTAGTTGTCCTTCAAAATTTGACAGAAGTCTTCCGAGAATTATTATAATTTTCTCTTGCTCTTTTTTTTATGTGTCAAACTTATTTAATGATCGACTGAAAAATTATACCAAAACTATAGGGTTACTTTAAGTTTCATTACAAATCTCTTATTATAACAATATTGTGAATGGTATGAACATGAATTGTTAAATATTATTGACTTTTAGTAGCAAATAAATATTATAAAAATATAACTTTTAAAAATCAAATTAACAATACAAATTAATTAATATTTCACCTTAGACATTGGTTAAAAATCAGTATTAAAATAATTTCTAAATCATACGCATTTTATTAAAAATAACATAAAATTTCTATAGAATAAAAAAGGTTAAAATTATATATATATATATATATATATATATATATATATATGACTAGCTTAAACGGTAAAATATATAAAGCTTAACCTTTAAGCTCACTTTAAAAAAATATTTTATTAATTTTTATAAAAACAAAAATGTCACACATGTAGATAAAATTTCATATATTACGGGTTTAAATCATAAGAATGTAGCTGCATTAAATATTCAAAAAGAAATTTTTATTGTATATAATGATCATATATTACTCAAATAAAATTATCTAAAGTGAAGGACACTTGTAAATTAAAAATTATCAATTATTAAAAAATTAATTTAATAATTATCACAATTATTTGTTAATAATCTAACAAATGAATCAAAATCAATAATTTATAAAATTAAGAAAATCAAATGTTAACAATTAGGGGGACTAAAATAGCATTGGATATTATTTTTAAATTGATTATATTTTCTTTAACTCTTATTTTTATATTATTGATTTGAAAATTGTAAATTATTTTATAAAACTTAATTCACCCCTCCTCTTGAGTTCATTTGGACCAACAAATAGTTGATTTGAAAAATTAGGAGGACTAAAATTATAATTTAACCTAACAAATACTAAATTAAATGAATTTTTACAAAACACATGTAGTATTAATTAAGGGTTTTGAAAATTTTAATGAGTAAAAGGTGTCATCTATATTCTATAGGTAAAAAAAAATGTCCCATCTATATAAATTCAAGGACTAATTTATGGGTTTCTTCTAAAATACTTTTATTTTATGTTATTTAATGATACTTGTAATAAAGTTATTTAATGATAAAAGATATTTAAAAATAAAAATTCTAACTAACTTTTTTCATAAATAAATTGTCATCAATTATTTTGAAAGGTGTCATGTAAATAAACTAAACCCTAATTGATAAAATAATTATAATTTTTCTTTCTTAATATAACTTCAGTTTTTTTCTTCTTCGTCGGAATATAACTTAGTTGATATATAATACTATGAAACATTTAATAAAATTAAATATTTGTGCTCCTATAGTCCCATTATGTTCCTCTTTCCAGTTGCCCCCCTTCCCTCCTTGCGAGGTTACTGTTAATTGTCTTTACAATCCACCTCATTGGTAATTATTAACCTTAAAAATAAGTGCATTTTCTATTCATGGTAATTAGGCATTAGTCCTTATAGAACATAAAGTATCCGGTAAACTGGAAAGATGTGATATACCCTTAACTATAAGTCTTTATAATCCAGAAGTCTTTTTGTCCGCATATATAATTGTCTTCTTAATTTAAGACTTATATTTAAATTTTTTTATCCTTCTTCAATAATATATTATGCAGAAAAATCAAATTCAATTTATCTTTAATAAATTCAATATGTATTGCAAACTAAGTCATATCTATCGATAAAAAATCCTTAAAAAAATCTATTGATAAAAATAAGTGCATTTCTAACTAAAAAAATAAAATAAGTACCAAATTTTTTGGTATTTAATTTAATTTGATTAAGATGTGATATAGTCATAGATAGTAGAGGTGTTCACGGATCGGTTCGAATCGGTGTTAATCAAATTTAGGACCCAACCCAATCAAATTTGATTGGTTCAGTTTTGTTCGGTTTTAAGAGAATTTTTTTTTTTTGAAACCCAACCCGTTCATTAACAGTTCGGTTCGGTTCGGACCAACGGGTTACCTATTTAAATTTAATATTTTTTTTCTTAAAACTATTATTTTATACCATGATTCATTCAAATATCCAATATAATTAACATAATAGGTAAATAATCATTTTCGTCCCTGAATATGTAGGGACATGACAAATTAGTCCCCGAAGATGAAAATTCATATTTTAGTTTCCGAAAGTGTAAAAAGTGCGACAAATATATTAATCCCTTAACTTTCGTCCGTTACTATTAATGAAAGAGCATACGTGGCACAAAGGGACAAAAAATAATAACAATGATTGTCAACATGACTGCATAATAGATTGATCAAAATGTCAGTTAATTTCCATTTGACCAAAACATCGGTAAGTTTCCATTGGATAAATTTGTCAGATCCCAAATTTCGTTTCATTTAAAGGTAAAATGCAATTTAGGGTAAATAGTCATTTTTGTTCCTGAATGTGTAGAGCACTAACAAATTCGTTCTAAGATATGAAAATTCAAATTGTAGTATATCCATTTATATGCATTACAAATTTGCTCCAACTATTTGTTTGTCTTCTCATATCATTGACAAATTGTTGAAACTTTATAGTATTATAGGATATTTTGGTCCAATGAAAACTTACTGACATTTTAGTCAAGTGGAAACTTATTAACATTTTGGTCTAATCTATTCAGCAACCATGTTGGTAATCATTTTTGTGATATTTTTATCCCTTAAATGAATGAATTTGTCGCACTTTTTTCATTTTTGATGACTAAAATTTGAGTTTCCATCTTTTGAGAACGAATTTGTCACTACTTTACATATTCAAATATGAAAATAACTATTTACACTAACACAATATTATCAAATGTCTAAAAGTAGTAAAACTGATTCATTTAATACCATTAACATAAGATTCTAAAATAGACTAATACAAATTAAAACAAAATATTTTTTAACGATATTTACTATAATAATCTGAATAACAAATATTTCCTACAAACTAATTTCTTGCAATAAGCTTTGGTGTAACCAGATTTGATGAAACAAATGAATAAAATATGACTGTTAATATTATAAACATTTACAGTTTCAACACATGGAGTCCAATTACTACAATATTTAAAACCAAACAAAATAAGTCAAAAATTTTTGATTGATTTAGTTTGATTTTGATCATATCTATAAATTTAATCCGTGATCCAACTCATACATGAACGATTTTAATCAATTCGATTCGATTTTGATCCAAATATATAAATGACTTAACCCAAATTATTTGGATCAGTTTGAGTTCTTGGATAATCCGTATCCATAAACACCCTTATAGATAGAAGCATGTGGTAATTAAAGTCTCGTGAATGCTTCTATTCTATGTATGATGTGAGCAAGCTATTATACTAAATATTCCCATAATACTCCGTGGCTATCTGATCCGTTGATGCTGAGGGACTTGAGAGTGAAAGACAAAGATAACCGATCGCAAATCGAAATTCCACTCACATAACGCCACCTTTGTTTTGTGTCACAAACACAAACCCAATTCAATCATGTTACTTACTGCCTAGGCCATCACCCCTTCATAAATAAAAAAACTGCCATTGCTAAGAGAAGAGAAAAGAGCAATAGGGTGCTGGTTTTATTAATACCACTGATCCTTTTTTTTCTCCTGAAACCAACACACACAAAAAGTAAAAAAAAAAAAACACACCGATTCTCAAACACACGCGTCTTTATAAGAACCCACCAACCGGTTATTCCTACTACTACCACAAACCACTTTCTGATTAATTTCTTCCCTTGTCTTGTGTGTGTCCTGTCTATGCTTCTCTTTTTCTCAGTACCACTGCTCTCTCTGCAACTCCATGCCAGTTTTTCAGGGCTCATGATGGAGGCCTGGACTAGTAGTACGTAGTGGGCAAATAAAAGTCACAGTGAAAAGAGATAACCCCACTAGTCATAAAATGGAGAGAAGAGAAAAAAGAGAGGAGCTTTATGAGTTATGAGTTATAAATTACCATCATCATCCAAGTTGCTTTTAATATTGTTTGTTTGTTTGAATTTTCCTTTTTTTTGACGTTTTGGTGGTGAAATGGGGTATTAGGGACCAGTTGTTTGGGTTCTACCATAGAGGGTGTTTGGGCTTTTACTCGTAAGGCACTAATAATTTGCACTGAAAATAGGAGGCCTAGACATATATGCAAAATGCAAGAAGAAAGAAAAATTGAAAGGGAGAAATAAAGGTAGCGAAAAGAAGGAACAAAAATACAAACTCATCTTTGTTCTGCTGTCTGATGCATGCACGTCTGGTCCTTTGATCATGACCACTGAGGGTCTCTTCACATGTCGTTTTTGAGCCCCATCGTGATTCTATTCTCAGACACAGAAGAACGGAGGCCGAGAAAGCCGGGGAAAAAAGTCACCTTTCTTTCTTTTTCATTTTCCATTTTCATTTAAAACATTAAAAAAATCTATTTTTTCTACATCTGTTTCTCCACTTCTTTTCTCAGTGTTTTTGGATTGGAGGTCACAGAGGGAGAGAGAGGTTTCTACTTTCTATACATGGAAACTTGTTTCCAGTTTGCAGTTTTTCCCTTTTCTTCTTCTAAGCCTTCACAGAATTTATAGGTGTTGCCTCTTCAAACTGATGGCAGTGTTTGGTTGGTAACCTTGTCCTTTCAGGTGATTCCTATGATCTTTCTGTCACACACAAACACAAACACAAACACTGTTATGAGCACTAACAAGGTTCTAAACTGGTGGTATATTCCGTGTCTTGGTTTCAGGAAACATAAAAATAAGCTATGGTGAGTGAGTGAATGAGTGAGTGAGAGAGAAACAAAAAACAAGGGGTCTAATGGCAGATTCAGAAAAGTACAACAAGAAACCCTCTTCATCATCTTTCTTCAGTTCTCCGAGGTTGTTCACCAATTTCACTCCGAAAGGTTTCCATGAAACCGAAACCATGATGAGCCCTACCTCCACACTCGACAGCAAGCCTTTCTCTGGCTTCAAGAACCCTTTTTGGTCCGAAACTAACATCCCCAGAACCCCAGCGAGTGAACACAAGCGTTACTGGGACAAATTGGATTTCAAAGGGGTTGGTCTTGGCCTTGTTGATGCTCTTGTTGACGAAGAGAAACACGGTGAAGTGAATTCGAAATCGGAGTCTCGAATGGTTGTGTTTGGATCTCAGCTCAAGATTCAGATTCCACTGTCTCTATCTGAATCTTCCAAATTCGTAGCTGAGAAGGGAAATTCTTCATCTGGGGTTGCTGATGCTAATTCTCAGCGTGTCTTTATGGGGTGTCTCTCTGCGAGCGAAATGGAACTCTCTGAGGACTACACGCGCGTGATTTCACGCGGGCCTAATCCGAGAACAACTCACATATTTGATAATTGCATCATTGAGAGTAGCTGCTTTGAACTTGGGTGCCCTGCTTCTTCTGTTGAGGAAAATGGGTGTTTTCTTGATCACACCAACTATCACTCTCGGAGCTTTCTCAGTGTCTGCTTTCACTGCAAGAAAAATCTTGGGCAGGGTAAAGACATCTACATATACAGGTAAATTTGCTTATTCTTTATCTTTATCCCATTCATCTATGATAACAATAACTTGTTGAGTTCTTGGTTCTTGAGATAGGAATTTGATTGGCATGTTCAATCTGAGATGTGAATTGACAGCAAATTGTGCTCATTTCTTGTTTAAGACAACATGCATCTTCCCAAAACCATTTTATCCGACTTAGGTAGAATTATTATTTTAGCAATTAATTTTTCCAATGTTTGTCTGATCTTATTCTGCTGTGAGTAGGATTAGTTGATAGAGGGTACCTATGGTAAAAAGAAAGAAGGAAATTTTGCTCATTTGTGTACTGCAAAGTTGCTTTAACATCTGATCATCAAAGGGTACAGCTTTCATATATTTTTGCAGGAAATCAAATATGATGTCATAATGAATAAGGCTTGCCGTATCAGGCTAATTTCATTTTTGTCTTCTTTGTATCTAGTTTTTGGTCTTAATTCTCAATGGTTAATAACTATTCCCACCCCTGCTCCTAAAACAATAAAGATTGGGAAATTGTGAATTGAAATATTGTAAGCTAATAAAACTCTATTCGTTTTCTGATTTTAGTTAAACATAAATGGTTGTTTTGCTATAATATAGAAAATACGATATGTGATTCTTCAATTGTAGTTAACGATGTCTGCCATTTTTACTTTAGGATTTTTAAAAAAAATGGTTATGAATCTGAAAGTATGTTATGCTAATTTGCATGTGTTATAGATTAGAAGTATTATCCCTGAGGCTGCAAGAGTGGCAATAAACCCAAAAAGATCTTAAATCTAGTTGCATGGTGTTGTGTTGCAGGGGTGAGAGAGCATTTTGCAGCAGTGAATGCCGGTACCAAGGGATGCTGTTGGAGGAAGAGATGAGCAAATTGGAAGCCAGTGATATTTATGGGCCTTAGTTCCATTCCTTTAATCCCCACACCACCCAAAGCCATTCGATCTTGATTCAAACTTCGAAGGGCTTAGAATAATAACACCACCTTCATTTTTATTTTTCTAGGACACAAAATAGTCCTTGGAAATTCTGAATCACTGTATAACCTGGTTTTTCTATTTCTGCTTATCACCCCTCTCTGATGTAGCAGTGTAGAAAGATAGAGAGGAATTGAAAAGGCAGAGATACTGTAGGTGATTTTATTGAAATGATGAACTTAGGGGATTGCTGTTGGGTTGGCGACAGTTTTGTAATGATACCAGTGTATGAATTGAGCTTACCAATTATCTTTGTTTATATGAAGTATTCCACAGTAATAATAATACTATAATGACGAACATAGGACCAAACCAATGACATCATCACTAGTAGATTCTTTTCTCTTATCGATTGATTGTTTGTGCTTTTAGCATACTTACAGTACATGATGATCGGAGCCGTTGTACATAGCATTCTTTTTAGATAATCCATAGATTTGTGTATCATTCGAGGGACTGGATCACATGCTGTGAGTTTTACGAGAGAACAGCTTTCTGACTTGGTCAGAGGAATTATTCTGTGGCATTAGATTTATTAAGAGGAACATTTGTGGCAAAACAAAGATGACAGTAAACTAATATAAGTAACTCCTAACGTAGTTACCCTTGGCATATCTTTGTCAATATTTGTTTTTCTTATTTTTAGAAACGTTTAATTTCCTTTTTGGTGCAAACCTGTATAATCTATTTGAAACAGGATTTGGTAAGGCACACAAATATTTTTGGTCTCAGTAAACTTTTATTATTAAATTGTTCTTCAAATAAGAAATGGACGTCCTCAAGATGATAGGAGAAATCATTCTGCATGAAAATTTTATCCTTCAGAAATACCAACTTTATGTTAGGGCGAAACAGAATATATGTAGCTGTATGTTAATTCAACATTGCAAAACTATAGGTTTTAGTGTCTGACTTGATAAGATGTGGAAAATATAATTTGTTTTGTTTGTAGCAGATTATTGTGTAACAAATTAAAGTAAAATAGTTGTTCAAAGTAGAAGTTGAGAAATTTGTGTGTTCAAAGTTTGAATTAATAAAAAATCAATAATAAAGTTTAAAAACTTTAGATTTAGAAAATAAAAGGTACTCTTGTTTTTAATTTTAATCAATAGCTTTTGGTTTTAACAACTAGAACAGTGTTCTGTAAAAAAAGAAAAACAACTACAACAGTGAAATGTTACTTTTTGAGCAAAATAGTTTTCGTTCGGTATAAAAAGTTGTCATACCAACGCATGAGATTTTGCTCATAGTTATACAAAAACAAAAAGGATTCATATACTAGTTTTTTTTCCTCTCATTATATCATTTACTATATTTTTCATTTTTATTTTATTTTATTTTCTCTTCCTTTTCCCTCAAAAAACTTCTTTGTATATTGTATTCCGATGCAGGTTAGTTTTTAATTATTTTTACTAGTTTAATATTATTAATCAAACAGAAAATAGATAGATTTCAATTTTTTTTTGTCTTGTACAGACTAAAGAGAGGAAAAGAAAAGTGAAGAGAAATAAGAATAATTGAAGAGTTCCACTAAAACAGAGATAGAATGACGATGTTTTCTTCTCCTCGTTAGAAAATAAGAGAGAGTGGAATGATGTTTTCAAATGGTAAAATTATTCTACATAAAAAATTCCTACATAAAAAATGGTAAAATTAACAATTTATTATTTTTGTTTTAGTTCAATTTTAATTTTTAATTTTCATCTTTTACCTCTTTTTTTTGTTTTAATTCTCAAATACAACTGTAAAATATTGTCATAAATGACAAAAGGTCATAATTTCTGACGATAAAAATCATCATAAATATGATTAAATTAAAACAAAATTAAATAAAATAATTTTGAAGGATCAAATTGAAAAAAAAAAGAGTCAAATGACTAAATTACTAATTTTATCCTTTTTAAATAACTAAATGTATTATAATAAAGAGATAAGATTAATTGATAAGATATAATATAGTCGGTAAATAATTATATTTTTTAAGGATGTTATTATAAGTCGATTTTTAATCATGTATATGCAGAAAATTTTGTTAGTATAATCGAAATTCAAAACCCACTTCAATAACCTTTTCAGTTTGAAAGAAATTAATTTTCAATTATCAGTTAAAGATCCTTCATGAAAAAAAATTAACATAAAGTGTTAAACTTGATAAATTTATATCGTTAATAACTTCTATAGATGTTTAATTGGTTTAATTATTTTATGGGTTCCCATACTTTTAACACAGTTTTGATTAAGTGCTTTGAACTTTTTTTAAAAACATTGGATCCCTGAATATGGAAATGAATACAAGTATCTATTTTTTCAAACGTAGATATAAAAAATAATTCTCACTTCATGCAAATAAAATGAAGTTTAAATATATTTTTAATTCATATAAGGTATTTTTTATTTTTATTTTTATTCATCATAAATTATATTTGTTTTATTTTTCATTTTTATAATACTTTAAATAATGTTTTTTTTAATATTCAAAGTGTTACCAAAAGTATTTTAAATATTAAAAATAGAATAAACATAAATTTTAAGGATTAAAAATAAAAAATAATTTTATAAGAACGAAAAAAATTTAAATTACAAGAAAAAAATATATTTTAAAAATATATTTGTACTTTTTTCGGTTCACGCTAGTTTTCAAACACTTGTCAGTTCGCCCATTCTGTAGGCCCAAAACATACAAAAGGGCTTTATACTGCGCTGCAGAAGGCCCTATCCAAACTCCCACCTCGATTCACCACCACATCTCACACGACGATAGCTTCTGGTCTAGGACCCTGAACACTGAATCGAAATTTGAATGTATATTTCTTTTGATTCATTGGAGATTAAAACTTGAATTGCTTTAACTCGTTAATTTAATAACGGCAATAAATATTACTACTACCTTATAGTAAAATGAATTGTGTGTATATTTTGTCTTTAATACCATATTTACCCTCCAAATTTTCCCATCTTTATCCTTGTTTCCCACGCCGCACGCCAATTGTCACTCATTCAGCGCGATTCCGCCGGAGAACGCGTCGGAATCCGCCGGAAATGGAAATCTCCGGCACCGTTCCGAGCTCAGGGTCCTCTCTCCGACTCAGCAGCGATGATGGCGATCCTCTCTTAGGTTCTCGTATCAGTAAGCTCCAAAGTTTAAATTCCTCATCCACGGGACATGCAACATTAATTTTCTTTTTGCTATGTTATGTTTCTATGTGGTTGGCGAATGCAGTCTTTCATGCAAT
The DNA here is from genome assembly GCA_007407185.1 of Glycine tomentella. Lineage (NCBI taxonomy): Eukaryota > Viridiplantae > Streptophyta > Magnoliopsida > Fabales > Fabaceae > Glycine > Glycine tomentella. The sequence goes on from PYAF01003201.1 coordinate 1,986,967, forward strand.
TGATTATGCTAAGTGATATACTAATATTTAAATTGAGCTTGGATTATTATTTTTTTTAATTTTAGAAATTCACAAATGTAAATTCAAATATGTAAAAATGGAAGCATTGTTGGATTTTGATTTTTGTGGCAGGAGCTGGAAAAGATGATGCTTTAACAACGGACACAGATCTAGAGGCTTCCTCCTCTGGTCGAATTGCTTCTAGAAAGCAAAAATATTGTGTGAGCAGCATCAAATTGTTTGGGGTAGAATTATCCCCTGATAATGTTGCTGTTGCGATGGTTTATTTTGTTCAAGGTGTTTTAGGGCTTGCAAGACTGGCTGTGAACTTTTACTTAAAAGATGATTTGCATTTGGACCCTGCTGAGGTATGTCCTCATGGTTTAATTAATATGCAGTTAATGCACATCTTTTGATTAATTTCATTTGAATCTTATAACTACAGCTCAATTACCCAATCCAAGGTGTGAATGTTAAGCGACCTTTGCTTGAATTAAATGTAGAAACCAAAAGAGTGATAGCATTTCCTTGAAATTCTGATACTTTTTTCCTTTTTGGATTGAATCAATTATACACTAATATTTGAAGTACTGACATGTTATATCATTATTACATGCATAATATGTTGACTAGGCAGCCGTGATTTCTGGTTTTTCTGCATTGCCGTGGCTTGTCAAACCTCTTTACGGGTTTATTAGGTGAGTCTAAAACTGCATAACTTTTTCCTTTCCTGAAATGAGTGGTTGATTATTTTTCTCAATTTTGTCAATCCTGGGGACCACATTTTCATTATTGAACTTATTAATATGGCATGCAGTGATTCTGTCCCCCTTTTTGGTTATCGAAGAAGGTCGTACCTAGTTTTGTCAGGGCTGCTTGGTGCACTCTCGTGGAGTTTGATGGCTACTTATGTTGACAACAAATATAGTGCTGGTTTTTGCATACTTCTTGGATCTCTATCTGTTGCCTTCTCGGATGTTGTGAGTGTCTCCTACTTAGTAATTCACATATACTTTTTCTCTGGAATAATTTAATTATAAATGATGCTTGGTGCACATCAACACCAAGCAGACCACCTCACAACCATGTGAGGTTACTGAATTAGAGTGTGGGTGAAAAGAAAATGAGGTAGGATAATTTGTAATCAAATGGTAAAAGTTATGTAGATGTAAGGTGATGTATGGCTTAGCATTATTCTTTAATTATGCAGGTGTGCTTTCGATCATCTTTATTTTTAATACGTGGTATCTTCGTGCACCAGTGTATATCTTATGACAAATTGTGATGCATACTTTCATATAATTTGATTGGTTTGAAATATACTATATTTTTTAATTTTAAATAGTTATACTCCTATCATCTGGTAAGTATTAAGGTATTCGTATGTCACTAAGGTATTAATTTAATACCTTAGTGCTATATATATTGAAGTTCCTTTGCAACCTTGCCTTTTCTATCACTGTGCGTCATGCATGGATAACTCACCTTATTTTCTGTTTTCAATTTTATCTGTCTCTGATATTATGGCTGACTGGCTGTAGTTTATAGATTCAATTGTTCAGAGACACTGAGCTGTGTTTTAGGTTGTAGATTCAATGGTTGTGGAGAGGGCACGTGGTGAGTCACAAAGCACCTCGGGATCTCTTCAGTCTTTATGTTGGGGTTCTGCGGCCTTTGGTGGAATTGTGAGCTCCTACTTCAGTGGATCTTTGCTGGATGCATATGGAGTAAGGTACTGAAAGAAGTTTGTGAACCAAGATACTTTTGATTTCTGATAGCAGTTTTTTTTTTTTTATATATATTTTCATATAAATGCTAATAAGTTTATACTGTTCCAGGTTTGTTTTTGGTGTCACATCATTGCTTCCATTGATAACTTCTGTAGTTGCTGTTCTTGTAAAAGAACAACATATGTTTGGTACAACAAGAGGGCTAAATATTCTTTTTGCTGGGCCAGAGTTTTTGGAAAGTTCAAAACAGCGCATTATTCAGCTTTGGGGTTCTGTGCGACAGCGTAGTGTTTTTCTTCCCACTTTGTTTATTTTCTTGTGGCAAGCAACTCCGCAGTCTGACTCTGCTATGTTCTACTTTACGTATGTTCATTTTGTGAATACGATTATTGTTTTTTTATCTGTAATGAGTTTCATGTCCATTTTGGTTTTCTCTTATCACCTCACAGCATTTACTTCAGTTTTAAAAAACTTATCCATTTCAGCACAAATTCTCTTGGTTTTACCCCTGAGTTTCTGGGACGTGTCAAGCTTGTTACCTCAATTGCGTCTCTGCTGGGTGTTGGTCTTTATAATGGATTTCTGAAGAATGTGCCTTTACGGAAAATATTTTTTGCAACTACCCTTTTAGGTTCAACTCTTGGGATGACTCAGGTTAATTGTATATTTCAGTTATGTTTTAATATTTTTAATTTGAGATGACTGTTCTAAGTATTCTTCTGTTGTTTTTAACCTCTTTTTTCAGGTTTTCCTCGTTACTGGACTAAACCGGAAGTTTGGCATTAGTGACGAGTGGTTTGCAATTGGTGATTCATTAATTCTGACTGTTTTGAGTCAGGTTATCAGTGTCTTCTTTTACTCATTAGTTATATACTACTGGCTCTGGAAAACATACCTGTCATACCATCTGTGCTTTAGTTGTTATTGATTTAATTTTATTGTGTTTACTAGAAAAATGAGGTTTCTTGTATTTCATTTATCTTTCTCTATTCAAGCTTAAAGTCCGTTTTTGTTTTTTGCCACTGCTGTTAAAGTCTAATATTTTCTCATTATAATGTTAAATTTTCAGGGTAAGTTTAAATCTAATATTGTTGATACTTTTTGAAGCGGCTATTATTTGCTAATATTAGATTTTAAAAGTTATTGTTTGTTTAAAACAAAAAAAAGCACAAGTAACTGTTTTAAGTTATTCCTATCTATAAGCAGAAATTGGTCTACTGACATAAACCCACCCTTAATGGGTCTAATCAGTTGTGCGCCCATTCCCCTTCTTTCTTGTATTTCTTTAACTAACCTAACTAACTAACTGATGGGTATCTATCACTACTCTCCCCCTAAAGTTTCCCATTGTCCCCAAGATGAACAGCTTGTGACTGCTGAAATAGAGTCCTACTGGTGTTTCAACTGATTGAGAAGCATGGTGACCAAGCCAACTAGACCATTGCAGCCCAAATTTAACTTTCATTCCACTTGGGTCAAATACAAAAATGTGAGTGCCTCCTTTCTTTTCTAGCACTCTGTTTTCTAAGGCATTATGTGACCATGAAACAGAGTGTTTTCAGTTGCAGCTGAAGAAGGTTATCACTTATCAAGGTCATCTACGTTATTTTGTTTGTTCCTTGGGAAGAATTCAATTGCTGTGGTTTCCTGTGTTCTTACCTTTTTACCATTTTATTGGATTGGGCCAGACTCATTAATTCTGAAAAGAAACCATTTCTTCTCCAAGATTTCAATTCTTCACCACACTCATTTCCATGAATGAATATAATTGTAGTGGTTTTTGCAATGGCGATTGTTGAGCAACAATTTTCTCACTTTCCAACATCTTTTTTTCCCTCCAATTCTTTTGCTGATGATCTCGTTTCTTTTCTTGGTCCATTCACCCTTTGACACCATGATTCTTTCTTGGCTTTTAATCCTTGGAACTTCATTTTCACACATGCTTTCTTCCTTCTCTAAATCTTGAAGACAAACTCAAAGCTTTGGTTGAAGTCACTTAAGCACCACATTCTCAAAGGTAAAAATTGTGACATTTTGTTGCTCTTCTTCCAAGAAAGAAAACCACCAATTGAGAATCTTTTCTTTCAATGTCATCCAAACCCGAGATGGCTACTTCTCACGCACTCCAAGTCCCATCAAAATACCTATTCAAATTGATCAACCACCAAAAGGCATTGCCCGTCCCATCAAATCTTGGAATTATTTTCACAACCCCACAACTCGAAGATTGGAGCTCTGATACCAGTTGATAGAACCTGGTATCATAACAGTGAGAAAGAATTGGTTTTTTACTGACTGGGAGGAGCCCCTAGGAAGCAATACATGATAACAGATATTTCTAGAGGCCTGGATCCACTCCTTACGTTGCTTTCCCAATCATGAAAGAGCCCCTAGGAAGCAATATATGATTCCAGATATTTCAAGAGGTATGGATCCACTCCTTACACTGCTTTCTCAATCACGAAAGTCCCCTAAACTATTAACAGTTATTTCTATCTATAGGCAGCTACTAGTTTGCTAATATAAACCCACCCTTAATGGGCCTAATCAATTGTACGCCCATTCCCCTTATTTCCAACATAAAGCCTTGTATTTCTTTGACTAACTATCCTAACCTAACTACTAATTATTAATATAATTAAATAATGTGTATCTATAAGTATCTATCAATACTCCCTCCCCCTCTAATAATTCACCTTGTCCTCAAGATGAATAGCAATTGCAGCTGCAAACAAAGTTGCATAGGGCTTCCAACTGGTCTCGAAGGATGAATAGCATTCCCATATGCCTCCCCTCTGTTCTAATCCTATTTCACCAAATGACTCCCCTTTTGTCTCAACTCCTCTTCCTATTTATAGGCAGCTACTGGTCTGCTAGCATAAGCCCATCCTTAATGGGGACCATCTAACCTGCCTAATTACCAACATAACTAACTAATGGGTATCTATCAATACAGTTTCAGGCCAATTCCCTTCCTTTCTAATGTAACCCCATAAATTTCTGACTATCTAACCTAACTAATTACTAACGTAACTAACTAACTTATAGGTATTTATCATGAACATTCTTTGCTGTAAAGTTTACAAGCCACTCATAAAATTTGTACCTTTCTGTGTAGACTGCTTGTTTGTAGGTATACATAGTTTCCATGGACTTTGGAGGCTCTAAAGTTTAAATGCTAAAATATAATTGTTTCTTCCTTTTTGTGATCAAAAAAGGAATTCTTCAACTTGTTTTCGAGGATTCACACCTTACTTATGGAAAAGTAAATGAGGAGGCATAAATTTTTTGTGTTAGTTTTGATAATGATAAGTTAAATTTGATCCTTTATATGACTTACAACATAATTAAATGCTGATGCATACCATGAAATAAGCAGTATCAGCATGCACCACGTGGATAACTTTCTTGTGCTTTGATTCTTCAGCACTCAACTATTAGTCTATTATTTGTTTGAGCGAAATTTGTCTTGCATCTGATTTCTAGTTTATTTCAGGCTTCTTTCATGCCTGTTCTTGTGCTAGCGGCAAGATTATGTCCCGAAGGAATGGAGGCAACTCTTTTCGCAACTCTCATGTCTGTATCTAATGGAGGGAGTGTTGTTGGGGGATTGTTAGGGGCGGGTTTGACTCAACTATTTGGAATTACCAAGGACAGATTTGATAACTTGGCAGCTTTGATAATCCTTTGCAATCTTAGCTCATTATTGCCTCTGCCTCTTCTTGGCCTTCTCCCTGGGGGCAATCCTGATGTGAATGAGGAGGACAATTCCGATATTGAGATGAAATGTAATTGATTTTTGGTTGTTTGCCCCTGGCTTTTCGTGGACTTGTCTGTCTTTGTCAAGCTATACCCAAGTTTTATTCTCATTGCTTTGCAAATCTAACAGACATCACTTACACATGCAGAAATTCTTTGTATATATATAGTATGATGCTAAAGTTGCTACCAAGGCCTTGTTTTATCATGACATCCAGTTCACTTCAAACTAAAACGGATTGATTTTGTGGAGAAAGAACCTTCTACACAATATGCTCTGGAGTGACTAAAGAGAGTGCTAACCATCAACGACAAAGTATCAGTCTCGTCAGAACTCAGAATTATCATTCACGGGGTTCTTTTGTAGTGTACTTTCTCCTTTTTGTTTAATCATGTACCCCATTACTTCTTTGTAAGAACTCGGGCTTTGTATTTATTAGCCAATAATTGTCATTCGACAATGGGAACCGAGTTTTAGGCATCGGACGTGTTTGTATAAGCTATTGTCATTGGCAATTCCTAAATCAGACAACAGGCAACTTGTTTTTCTTGTTTCTTTCGTCTTATCTTCTAGTAGAGGGAAGATTCACTAGGTCCATGTTTCAGAAGGTTAAGTAATTATCCCGAGTGCTTATACTCAACATCTCATCTATGGTAAAATGGAGGATTTATGCCATTTTATATAATCCAAATATTAAATCATAATTGGACTGTGATTTTCGCAGTTTTTTTCTCTTAGTGAAAGGTTAAATTTCAACATAAGGGAGTGAGTTCATGTTTCATTTATGCTTCAAGTCTAAATGGAACATAATTTGTGTTTAGTAAAAGTAGAAAAAGGAGGGAATGGAAATGTACTGTATTGGTGATGACTTGTGGCTTGTGCACTTATTTTTTAGACAAATTTTAGATAAAGTTTTTTAATAAAAAACTGTAATACATTCAATTAAGGTTATTTGATATAGATCGACCAAAACAAAAGGTTATTTATTATTTAATATGGAAAAGAAGGTATGCATGTCATTATTTGATAGGATAACGTGATGTTAAAGACACAAAATTCTATCATTTTATATTTGACAATGGATCTATCGGGTTTTTAAGAAGAAAAGTGGAAAAAATCCAAATTCATTGAATGTTGATTAATGGTTTCACCCTCACATTCTCGTTCCCTCCACAAATATCCAAACTCTCAAGTAAGAGAAATTGTTTTCTTCTCATTTTTCCACCTTGTATTTCTTGTCATCCCTTATCGAAGCAAATTATAATGACATCTTTGGAAGGTCTGGAAGGAATAGGGTGAGATAATATAGAGAGCGAAGGAATGGACGGAAGAGTTATGTAGTGAAATATTGAATGACATACTGTTACAATAAATAGTGTTTTTTTTATTTATTTTTTATATATATGGTAGAAAGTTCTGGTAAAAAGGAAGTCGATGAGATAAGGTAGAGAGCGAAGGAAAGCAATACAAGAGTTATGTACCCTATGTTTGGTTTACAAAAGAAAATAAAAGGAAAGAAAAGTGAAAGAAAAGAAAAAGATAGAAAAAAAAAATAAGAGGATTATTTAATTGTTTGTTATAAGAGAAAATGAAAAGAAAGGAAAAATGAGTTTTCTTTTCTTTTGTTTGATTGTATAGAAAATGAGAAGAAAGAAAAATATAAATGTATAAAATGACATTAATACCCTTAAACAAAATTATTTATCAACTAAGTTTAGAGATATTTTAGTCATTTTCTAACTCATTAAACTTTTCCCCCACCGTTTCTTTCCAATTTGGGCGGAAAACATTTTTGATTTTGGCTGATTGTTTTCTTCTGCTTTCTCTCAAAACAAATGAGGGAAAAGAAAAATATTTAAATCCTTTCTTTCTTATGTTTTCTTTTCTTTTGTTTTTCTGTTGAATCAAGCACACCCGTAATGAAATAGTGAATGACATGAATTATGTTTTGTGCCGTCTCATTTGGAAAAAAAAAAAGGAGTTCGAGAGGGAATGGAGAAGGAGAAGGACTGTAGATAAACTTCTGTATGAATATTTATACCGAGTTTCTTTTATTTATAAGATAAAATTAATTAATATACTTCAATTTTTTTGAGAAATTAAATGAGAGTATACAGAAGTTAATTTTATCTTATAAAAAAAGTTTATCCATACAATGCATGTTTAAATATAAGGTTTAATTACATAATTGGTCATTAACTATAATTAAAAATTCTATTGAACTCTTCAATTATTAAAAAATTCAATCAAATAGTCTAATTATTAAAAACACCACAATCCTATCATTTAGAAACAGTGTCCTCATGATCAATAAAAAATTGTCTATTTATAAAATTTTTGATGATCAAACTAATGGAGTTGACGAAAAAACTTAATTATAGTATTTTAAACTATTAAAAAAATAAAAAAATCAATTCAACTTTTAATTATGATAAAGAGATAAATTGTATAATTAAACTTAGATATAATTCATCTGTATTTTCTTTGCGCAAATTTGTTTCAACTCACACGTCACAAATAAAGAAAACTAGTTCCAGCTCAAATTTCCCGCTTCCATTCCCTGATTACTCTTCATCCAACTCTCATTCAATTAAAACGCAAGGCATAATGATTGAACCCTTAGATGTGATTCTGGTGCGGTATTTATGTCTTTTCGCATAGAAAACTATATGGCACCGAATTTTAGCATGAAAACAATAATATAGTTGTAAAAGATTAACAAAGCTTTGAGAAATATCTTGAATATTAGAATATCTTTAATGAAATTTTTTGAAAGATTTTTTAAGTGAAAAAATTGTTATTTATAATTTTTTCTATTGAAAAAAAATTATATATAAGGAAAGTTTCTTAAAAATAAGATATATATTTGTAAAAAAAATGTAAAAAATTGTTTTTTAATAATAAAAAATATATTTATTTGACACATAATAATATCATAATTAAATAAAAATAAAAATATAAAAATAAATTTCTTAGATTTTTTTAAATTTTTTTACCGTTGAAAAAAATAGTATATAAATTTTTTATAATTACATGACATTTTAAGATCATAAAATGTAAAGTGAGAAAAAAAAAAAAAAAAACTTATATGGCGGCTTCACATGTGGCAGGTGGTGGATGTTACAGTCAGTGTGCACATGGTGGGTCACACTATGCTTTGTCACCATCTACTACTGTTTCTTAGTCATACACTTATTAATATCATTAAGTTGACAAGTGGGGTCTTACATCAAACCTTTGGAGCCATATTGGTCTGTTCCAAAGCCACACACTCACACACGTATATGTGACGACCAATGAATTGAGTTCTCAAAAACATGAATTAGTAATATGAGGACAGGTTTCCCCGGGAATGGGACTAGTGTTCATGCTTGCTTGGCTCATATGCCCTTCTTGCTTGAAGCATTGACATAGATAATCATTATTGTTCATTCATCATCAGAAAATGAAACACAGGACATTGTTCATTTACCCTATAATCATACCTACATCTTTAGTTACCATGCATGCTGCTATACTAAATAAGGTACTTGACTGAGTGACTGAACCGATTGGTTCAAACTTCAAAATTAATCAGTGATCTACTAGTACTTTTTTTCTCAGTTAATCAGTTAAATATTTATTGCATGTTACATTCCTGTCATATCAAAAGGATCATAGTACCATTCATAATTGAATAAATTTAATTAATTTCCTGCACAATTAGTATCCTATTGATGCGAAATGCCAGCTGAAGAAACCGTATAAATCCCAACTGGGGCTTGCCAAGTTGTGATATGGCATTTTCTTGTTACTAGTGCAATGGTCCAAATCATTCTACACCATCGAATCGGGACAAATAACAGTACTATCAACACAGAAGTATCTTTTTTAATACATCTATTATTTTATCTTTCTACCAAATATGTTAATAAATAATGAAATGATTCAATAAGAACCTTGTTTGCATTTATATATTTATGCACTTCTTTTTCTCAACTATATAATAAAATTACTTTAGTAGTTTGTTTCAGGCAGTTTTATTTATTTATTCATTCATTCATTTTTCTTTCTGTTGTTAGTTACAACTCTAAATTTTTCTATTTCTAGCTTCACTTATAAAAGATTTTGGATGCAAAAATGATTTGGTGTTGCCCGTTGAGATTCTTTGAATATACTTCTATAGGACAGAGTGACTAACAACACCTAAAAAGCTTTGAGATAAGTGGACTCAAGTTGAAATCTACCTGTTTTGAGTCCAAATAATCAATTTTGATGTAATAACAAAAGCTCACGATTGGCAAAATAAAGTCCTCGTGGGTATATATATTGATAGATGCCCCGTTAGCAATTAAGAAAAGAAAAATGTTCAGACCACGGTTTCATCATTAATACAAGATCCTGGTCATTGTTTATAGCAGTGATTTATTTATTGTCTATATATAAGATGCCCCACATAATAAAATATTATTGAGATACACACTTATTGTCTATATATAAGATGTCTCTAAAAGATCTTTGGATTATGTTCTGAATTCGTCAAAGCTATTGGTTCAATAAATCTATTTGTCAGTGCAAAGATAATCGATGGAAACCAGTTTTTTAAGGCTTTTGGTTAATGTCAGAGATCATGTTTGGGCCATACAAAATTCTGTAAAAGCATCAAGCGTGTGGATTCAAATTACGAAACAGTTAAAAGAAAAGAAGATTAATTAAAAATTCTACATTTTATTTTAATTTTGTTCTTACATATAAAAAAATGCATTTTAGTTTATGCAATGACATACTGTTTTTTTGTTTTGATTCCAATAAGAAATTTTTTAACAGCTTTATAACTTTGGCAAATGGTAGAGACCAATTCATTAATATTTTTTGGTATAAAAACCTAAAATGTAATGTTTTATGTAAGAACTAAAATAAAAAACAATATGAAATTGTTCTAGTACACCATACACCAAAAAGTCTCACATTAATTACATAGGAGATTAAATGTAATTTATAAACACCCTTATCTCTTAATTAACCTATTGAGATGACTTTCAAGAACAAAATTATGAAAGTCTACAAGAGCTAAATCAAACAGTCCTTTGAATACGATGAACTTAGCGATGCAGCAAACTTAAAGTTAGAATATTCGTGTGATGGCCAAGCGGTGAGCCTATCATACAGCGGATTTGAGGTTGATATATATATATATATATATATATATATATTCATGTAAAGAATAAAATAAAAAAATAGTATTGATATTCAATATGAGAACTAAGGTGGTGAGAATGAAGATGCAACGAACTTGAGGCCAGAACAAAGATATAAGAACCAATCTGTTATACTTTTGGTAAATGTAACATTTTTTCATGTAAAGACTAAAATGAAAATATTAATAAATAAGAGGACCAAATTTTTAATTTGACCAAAAAAAGAATGAACTTCATTTTCAAAGAGTTGTTTGGCAATTGAAAGACAATATTTTTCTTACATACATGCACCTTTGCAGTTCGATAATTGGTGGTGGTTGCTGCCTTTGTAATTTTTGAGAGACAACAACACTGCTAATGATGATGGACCAAGATTAATTTAAAGCATCAATGATGATTGATTTGGACTTTTGTGGTTATGACCTGTCTGTTTGAAAGCTCTATCCATTTTCATGGCCTTCTAATAGTGTGTCTCAAGATAATGTTAAGTTGTTAAGATTAAAAAGTAGGTTACCAGTGCTAAATGATTGATAGCGGAAATACAATTGAGGAGTGGTTGGATGGAAAAGAGAAGAAAGAATCCACATTAGGAAGGTAAAGTGCCATGTGGGTTGCCATGTGAACGCCATTAAATTTGTGAACAGGGACTACCTTCCAACTAATACTTAAACATACCTCCAAGCTGGGTCTGCATGTGAGAAATCATTGACTCATCAAGTCTGAACGGATATCTAGCTAGGGAAAAAATATATGAAAAAAAGGGTAAAAAAACTAATATAATAATCAATGTATAAATATATACTGGGAAATATACAAATTCTGTTTAAGATGAAACAAGGTTATGCCATGTGATTACTGATAAACTAGTAACGAGGATTTTCAATTGTCACCTGTTGACAGAAACAAAATTAAGATATCAGTATTGAGACATAAATTTTGTCATTATCGGTCTTAAATCATGCAAAGGGATGATTTCTTTTTCTTCTAAACTTTATGTAAATTTTGAAGTTGTCATGAAACAAGCTTTTATCTAACCAGCTAGTAGAACAACCGTTAAATACCTGTTAAAGAAAAAAAAACATTTAGTCCATATTAAAAAATGAGTACTAGCCCAACATAATGTCCTTTAAGAGAGTTGACGGGTTAGATTCTTTTTGTTTTCACTTTGTATTTTGCACGAAGGATTAGATTCACATTATTGTTGTAATATTATAGTATAGGACAACAAACCTGACAGCAGCGCAAACAAACAAAAAGCATAACTTAAAAATATGCATGGATTTTCGAAAGGAATAATGCTATTTGGTGGATAAATGCGGCTCAAGTGCAGCCGCAGAAAGTTAAAATGAAACGACAAACGACGGAGTTGAATGGATAATAAGTGTTTTTTTTTTTTTTTACAAATATTATAAGTGAGAAGTATTTACTGGTTATCAAATAGTATGAATTATAGTAAAAAAAATTATATTTATTTTTTATTTTTACATATAAAAAAGGAAATATTTACTATTTTTATGAATTATTTTCAGTGGAGTTTTTTGTCTATTCATATTTTTTATCTACAAAATGAAAATATGAGAATTTAGTTTAAAAATCCATGTCTTAGGTTCACTTTGATCAATGTAATATTGATGGATAATAAGTGTTTAAACTTTAAATAATATAACAATAAATCTAATGAACTAATTTAATACTATTGTCTATTGGTAAACGAAAAGCAGTACACTACTTAACATAAAATTATTTTAACAAATCCAATGATTTTAAATTTGAATTTAGAAATATGCAATTACGTTATTGTTATAGTAGTAGTCACAGCTTTTCATTTGTTGGTGAAACGTTCTGATATTTGTCAAATTAAATTGGAAGCTTCATATAAATTGTCTAATTGATAGCATGGTTTTATTTTTTCATATTGCTAATTAGAATGGAAGTTAAATTTAAATAGCAATTAGTCAATATGATGGAGCAATTTAACATCATTTGCCACCTTCCTAACATGGTATAGACCTCTTCTTTCTTGGGTTGAAATGTAACTCCGATGGGACCTCTCACGGAAATCCTGGTCAAGCTGCAGGTGATGGAATTTTCAGAGATTACAATGGTATTGTTCTTGATAGTTTTGATACCTACTTTGCTGTTCAAACATTCCTTTATACTGAACTTTTTGGTGCAATTATGTCCTTAGAAATAGTCTTATCTAAGGCATGGAAGAAGTTTTGACTAGAGTGTGACTTGCTCTTGACTGTTCAGGCTATCAATAACCTGAATATTATCCCTTTCAAAATTAGAAATAGGTGGTTAAATTATTTGTATAGGATTAATTTTATTCAATTTAATTAAAATTTCCTATATTTTCAGGGAAGACAACTTTTATACAGATAGATTAGTTAATTATGCAATTCATACCCATAGATTCTTTTGGTGGGATTCGGTCCTCTTTTTTTGCCTAGGGCACTTTTATAGAAATAGATCTGGTTTGTCTTCGTATAGGTTTGAGCGTTTCTAACCTTTTGTTGGGGAGTTGTTTTGTTTTTTCTCCCTGGATTTTGTTATTGTCTTCTTATTTTTATTATCATTGATATTCAAGGCTGGGTTTGGGTGTAGGGGCAGTTAGGTGCCAACCTGGTTGGAACCTATCTATCCTTATAAATCCTTCTTGCCTTTTTTTTATATAAAAAAATAGCAATAATCTTTAAAAGTAAGTATTACACTCTAATTAACTTCACTGCCTGGATAAGCTTCGGCTATAGTCCCATGCAAGAAAATGGAGACATACCCCCATTACAATATATATTAATTTGCATAAAAGAAGAAATGCTATCTCCATGTTCATATATATCATAAATTTTCTGGGAAGAAAACAGTGATAATTTGGTCTAGCTCGTGAACCTTAAACATTATTCCGACATACCATTTTTGTGGCCATCGTAATTGCAATACACCTAACAGACAAGCTACCCCATGTTTCAGCCTTTTGACTTGTATGTGGACCTATAAGTAATGAGGAACTTACAGTTTCTATCCCTTGGAAGGACAATGCTAACTTCTTGACCCGATGGTCCTGAAGAAAACCAAACTCTCCTATCACTAGGCTGGTATAAGCAAACACACTTTATGTTATTCTTGTGCATGGTCCTGGTATCATGTGTCTGTTTTCAGTTCCAAACAGCACATTTGGATACAGATTTTATTGTGACTAGATGTCCAAGATTTGTCTTTTGTTTATTACCAGCTAACCTAAAAACTCAAACTATTAAGTGAAGGCTTATGAATGATTTTATATGTAACACTACTCGAGGCGATTAAGTAAATTCCCCATAAAATGACGTCTAAATCTAGGATTTTAATATTTGACATTGCGGGTAAAATTAGTCAATGCTCATAGTACACTTTCACTGTGATTAGCCATAATTGGCTTCTTTATGTTAATGATTAATTTTTTTTATTCATAAAAATAGAACCACTTGTATAGAAATGAACATGGAAATTTAGCTCAATTTATTAAATAAGATACATGAATTATTATAAAAAAATTTTATTGTTAATGACTAATCTAACCACTAATATTTGATATTCATATTAATGACAAACAACTTTCACTGAGACTATAATCAAAAGCTTTGAGCTACTATTTAAAGATTTAAGAAGGTTTTATATTACATTAGTTGGAAATTTTCAATAAATTCATAGTAAATTCAAATTTAGGCTTTGGTCACTAACAACAGTGGTCCTAAAATTATTACCTAATTTATGCGCAATTATTGTTGCCAAGTTAGCCCGCTCAATAATGATTCTTCTCATGTCATGAACCTAACTAACTTTATTTTCCGTGGCTTAATGATGATCTGGCCAGGCCTTCAAAATCAGATCACTAGTCCCAAGTGTGAGAAGAGGACATATCGACCCCCCTTGCATTCACTATCAGTTTCGTTTCAATGTCAATGTGATCAGATTAAAGCCCGAAAGCTACCCTTATAGATTGGTTGAACCAAGTTATGAAATCCATGGTACAAGAAATCTTCAAAAGATTTATACACATCCTTTGTGAAAATACAAATGGGTCGTTGGGGAAGGGGGTTCAAACTTTCAACAGAACATGCACGTTCTATGTTTCTTTATACACATCCTCTTCCAATATATATATATAGACCTACTCTGACTTTGACTTGCTTTTCTTTTCCAGCAAAATTAATTCAGGGCTTTGAGCTCATGAGCAATGACAGACCAATTGTGATCTTCCACGCGTCTGAATCATAAGAAGTCTATTTTCTTGTGAAATTACGTCAAAATTATTAGCCAAAAAAAAATTGTAGTTGAAAGCAACATTGATCGCAAACAAATATTAAAATTGTGGGAAATAATAATATTATATAAAAATTGATACTTCCTTTTCAATGATAATAGGATATGGTCACTCTGGCGTCATATTAACGGAAAGTCGGAAACCAATAAAAGCGAGTTCAAAATGAGATATTTTTTCGGTAGATGAGTTCAAAATAAATTGAAAAGGTGCAAAATTGTTTAGTGGGGGTGGAATTGTGTCCCGTGAGTGATAAGTCCTTGTAGATAATTGAAGAGGTGCAAAACTGTGCAGTGCAGTTGCTAATTAATTTTTTTGCATGCGAACATACCGGCCAAGAAAATGTTGTGTAATTAATTGCCTTGCACACTTTGTTGGGGGAAAAGCAGCATTGCATATACGTTTTTTACTAGAATCACCCTATGAAGATACTTTGTCGTTGTGAGAGATGAAAAGGAAAGAATAAGAAAAGGTTTTTTAAGGGTGGATCGAGCCTGAGATTAGTATTATTGCAGACTTCAACACCTTGGAAAAATCTTGCAATGTGTAGTCAAGTCGTCAATTTGTTGTTTGTCACATTCTTCTGTCAAGTAATTTTAAAGTGAATCATGATTCAAAAGAAAGTATAGTTTTGTAACTTACTTTTATATGCATTTTCTTTTCATCCTTATATTATATTGCAACACTTTATGGTGTGATATTATATCTATAAAAAACCCTCAATAAGGTGTGGTGGTCAATCAGTCGACAACTTAAAAAAAAAAGATACCTTGAGTTCATATTAATTTTTTTTTATGAAAGAGTGTTCATATTAATGTTAATACTCTTCTTTATGGCTTGAATTTCTGTTAAATTACCTTTTCTGAAGTAAATTGGAAGTATTTGTTGTCATTCATATTTTATTACCATTTATTTCAAGTAATATTTATATGAAAGTTATGATTTCTATACTGGTGATATTTATCTAAAATATTTTTTTTTCATTAATCAAACTAATAATTTAAATGGTTATAAAATCTAATTAAGTAGAAGTAACAATAAATGGCATCTCTCACATATGTCGGTCTTGTGACGATTTTTTTTATTACAAATCATTCTTTACAGAAAATAGTTTAGTCAAATATGATTATATAAATGATATTTTTTTAAAAAAATATTTAATCTAATTATATATTTAATATTTTAATTTGAGATTGATTAAATTAAATAGTCTTATGCAAGTTAATTCGCGTATTTGATGGAGGTGACATTTAATCTTAGATAAATATTACTTTATCATCTAAATCAATTGGGTTGCACATTCTTTCTTATAGCTCTTTACTGAAAATTCTATCGGTCACACTGACCATGGATTTATGGTAATCACCCAGAGCAATGTAATCAATTTGAGATAAGGACATCGCACACACATTATAAAAATTCACACTGATTTGATCAAGTTTTTTTCTCTTAGTTACGATGGTGACCGAAGCTTGCTGAGAATAGGCTACTGCGCACGAACCACATGGCCATTATGGGGGAAATCTTGACATTTTGCAGTAACATTCATGGACTGAGCTAATTAAACGGATCGGCAAATCTGGCTTACCTAGCCATGTGCTTTGAGTTTCTGAGTTTTTGTTTCTTCATTTTTTGTGTAACATCGGGTGGAACAAAAGAAAGAAGGAAGGCTTAGCCAAGTCAAAGGAAGATTCACTTGAAAACATGAGTTAACATTTCACATGGGTGCTTTCTTTCCTAATTTGGTTTTCTTTCTGTTAAAATTTGTGAGGAAGTCAAAAATAAAAAATAGTTTTTCACTATATAGTAATATTTGTTGTATATAGTGATTTATACAAAATTAATTATATATAGTAATCACTATAACATTAATTTTTTTTAAATTAAATACATTAATATTCAGCACATAAATCAATTAACACAATATTATTTTAGTTTAACTAGTGATTTTATGTTTTAGATCTAAATATGTAGTTGTATTAAATATTTAAAATAAAAATTTTGTCCTAAAAATATTTGCATTTATCTTCGTAATAAATACTTGTACATGGATTAAATTTTATTTAATAAGTAATTCATATGTGTATATCTTGAATACCTATACAATTGCATTGAATATTTAGAATGAGAATGTTGTTAAAGTACTTGTACTCATCTTTCTATAAATATATTTTATGTTTGTTGTTGTTTTGTTAAAAGTATTAAGTATTCGTTAATTTTGTTAATGATTAATTTTTATTATAAAATTTAAATGATTATTTTTAGTGCGGTTCTTCCATCTAATTAATAAATCATTATCGTTTTAGATATTTTTGTGAAATAATTACTATTAAGAAGAATTATGTATGTAATGGCATAAAATTGTGAAAATGAATATGTGGCAATCAAACTACTCAGACTAAAAAATTACAAAGATGGACTAAAAAATTGGTAAAAATGCAACAAAAGATTATAATATTCATATACTATTAACTTTTAATGGTACCCACCACCTTGCCCCCACATATTTTACGCTTTGGGTAGTTTGATTTATGGGGACTAGAATTAAAGTATTAAATGCTAGAAAAGGCCAGAGCAAAGGTCCCTCCGACCAGCCTTGTCATATTTTCCACTGCCCATGTCCCTTAGAACATGGAGGAAATTATGGCATTTCCCAATCTTAAACTCTCTCTCTCACCTCTCACACCATAAAAGCCCTCATTGAACAACAACAAGCACTTCCTACCTCCTAGTCCTTCAAGCATCAAAACCATCAATCCCAAGTGAGCAAACTCAGCATGCTACACACAAGTAAATAAACAAGACCACCTCAATCATTGTGGTCGACTCCAACCAAAGCAAAGCCAAATACTTTGCCCTTCTTGGTCACTGACCACCACCCTTTTGCATGTTTTAAGGAGAAAGATTCTCATCTTTAGAAAGAAAAGAAAAGACAACAAAAAAGTTGAAAGAGTTTATAAAGAGATGGAGATTGAGTCAGTGAAGTGCGAGTGTTGTGGCTTGAAGGAGGATTGCACCCAATACTACATCAGCGAAGTGAAGTCCAAGTTTGATGGGAAATGGTTATGTGGGTTGTGCTCAGAAGCCGTGAGAGATGAAGTGAGCCATGAAGGAAAAAAGGCATCAGCTATGGATGAAGCTGTGAAGGCTCACATGTCATTTTGCCGTAAGTTCAAATCAAACCCTGCAGTTAGAGTTGCAGAAGGGATGAGACAGATGCTAAGGAGAAGGTCTGACTTGTCATCTTCTCCATCCTCATCAAAGAAGTACACAAGGTCAAGCAGCACTTCTCAAGTGGGAGATTCTTCAAGTTTCCATTTGTAGTAATGAGAGAAACAGAGGATGGGAACAGGGCAGAGGCAGAGGAGACTCTGCTTTGGTTGGAATAAAAAGTTGATAGGTTT
This sequence comes from Glycine tomentella, assembly GCA_007407185.1. NCBI lineage: Eukaryota > Viridiplantae > Streptophyta > Magnoliopsida > Fabales > Fabaceae > Glycine > Glycine tomentella. The sequence continues at coordinate 2,005,341 of PYAF01003201.1, forward strand.
AGTTTTTCTTCTTCTTCTTGTCATGTACAGGAAGTGTTATTTCAGTCTTTTCTTCTGTTTTCTTTTTTACTTTTTCAACTGATCCCTAGTTTGGTATCTCTAATCCTCTTTGTCATCTCTTTGTTTACTTTCTTGGCTAAATACAGACCTAGTTTTCAAGAAAATAAAAATAAAAAGATGATCGCAATCAACTTTGTCTCCTCCAAAACTTTGAGAGTATTTCGACTAATTTTTGCTTAAAATGGACGGAATAAAAACCGTTTATAATGTTTCTAAGTAGAATGAGTATATCCTTTCCTTTCATATGTATTGAAATGGTATTTTGGGTATTAACGAACTTATTTGTTTCTTTAACACAAGTATTTTTAGAAATTTGAGTGGTATGATAAAGTGGAAGGTTGGATTTTTCTTAGAACATTATTTTGGTGTAACTTTTACATGTCTAACTAATCTTGTAATAACTAATCATGTAATATCATGCGAATTATATAATCATATCGATAAATGATTTTTTTTTTTGCAATTTAAATATGAGAACCTAATAACAAATTTAATTTTTTTATATTTTGATTTTTAATTTAATATTTTATTAAAAGATGATTTTATCTCTCATCTTCCTAATTTAATTTCCTAAATATGAATGGCTTCCTACCTTCATCTTCCCCACGCAACAACCACAATCAAGCTTTTCTGATAACTCAATTGGGAGGATCAGGTCAAAGTCAACCATGCGGAGGAGGAGTTAACAACGTTGGTGTTTTTCTGACCATTCTCCCTCCAGAAAGTGGAGGAGAATTAGGAACGCGGTTCAAAACCTGAAGAAAAGGACTTGCTTCTAGGCATGCACCCATCACTATTTTCACTACCACACCACAAATTTCCTAGCTATGATTTAGGAATTCCCTTGAAATCCCAACACCGTGGATGCATTCATATTTAGGAAATTAGAAATTGAATTAGAAAGATTAAGTATAAAGCGATCTTTTAATAAAATATTAAATTAATATATATATATATATATAATTTACTATTAGATCCTCAGATTTGAATTAAAAAAAATAACAAATAAACTTGATTGACTGATGTGATTATATAATCTACATGATGTTACATAATTAAACTATACAACATACATATTGATGTAAATTACTGTAGTAATGACCTTTTTATTAAGCCTCCTATCTTCTTCTAACATTAGTTTTCGCACTTCTAATGTGTATCTTTTGTGTGAAATCTAATGTTTTGGAATTATTATAAATTTTAGCTAAATTAAAGTTGAGTTGGATGGAGCATGCAAGGATTAAATTCTATAAATTTCATGAGAACATGAATTCAAGACATTTTGAGAAACTAAAATGAAAATGAGATCATTTTCTGCAGTAATTATTAATTAAAAAGAAGTTGAAGGAAAAATATTTCTTTAAACTTAACAGCTTCATATTTTTTTCACACATTTTTCTTAGAAAGAATAATAGCAATACATGAATATAGTATAATATATACATTAATTAATATTGTTTATTTTTATCACATCATATATGTGTTGGATATGGCTCATCTTTCGCAGTCAGATGACAACCCTTCTTGTTGGCGGGGTCAACAGAAAGCCCCCAGGCCCGTGGAGGCTAGGTACTGTTGTGGGCCTCTGATTATTTGTAATATTTTTACTTTATTAGTAGTTTGGGCTGAAGCCCATGAATAACTACTGTTAGGCTTTCTTTTAATCCTATTTATATTCCCCTTGTAAACCGAGTGACTTGTAACGAGTGGCGGTGAGGAGATTATAGTACAGACAAGCTGGACGTAGCCTACATTGGGTGAACCAGGGTAAAATACTGTGTCATATTTCTCTTCCCTATTCTTTTTTCTGTTTTTCGATTTGTGTGTGATTGTCGATTTCCAACAATATGAACATGTGTATAATATATATATATATATATATATATATATATATAATTAACACACTTTTATCTCTTTTATCTAGATGTCTAATAACACATTAATTTCCATGCATCATTTTTCCCCAAACTTATCATCTTCATATCTTTTTGCGCACATTTTTCTTGTTAGAAGATACTACTACATACGAAGCTAACGTGCTTTGCAAGACAAGCGATATGATGCATTGCCCGGAAGTATATTGTTAGGTTTAACTCGCAGTTTCTTAGCACTGCATTCCCCTCGCTAAGCCTAGATATTCGTCACATTTGACGTAGTCTTAAACAGTTTATAATACCCTAACCCCAAGGAAAATTTAAAATAGAATCAACAAACATATCTGAGAATCTAATTAATTTATTCACGAAGAAACATTGATTGTCAACTTCCCTCAATTTCCAAATATAAAATTAGAATTTGTCACTATCGTAATATGGAGGGATCGTGCCATCGTCAGATGATCGTAGCCGTAAAAATTGTTTTAATAAAGAAAAACACAACTGCAGGAGATCTTGTGCAATAGTGGATAATGATTTCATCACACATTAGCAGCTGATGATAGTTTTGAACTTTTTCTTTTTCATTTTTCAACTTTGTTACGTGGTTGATGATAGTAGTTTTCTTGAGGTTGAGGTAATCAAGCTATAAAAGTTTCGTTAAATGAAGGACCATCGAGTGGTTAAGACTGTCACACTTGGTTGTTGTTAAATATGATGTATGAATATGTTCATTAAGGCACTTGATTACAATTATAACTGAGATACGTATGTTGAATTATGAAATCATCATTAATTTGTTGCCAGTTTGGCAGTGCCAAGTTGAATCTTGGCTGTCACTAGCGCACAGCACAGCATTTGGAATACGATTCTTCAATCTTTCATGCAACAAAGAAATGATTGATTTTTCCATTTTTCCGTAAGGAACACGAGTTATAATGTCAACCACAACTCTTACCATACCCGTTCTTTTGAGGAAATCCAAACATTAATTTATGGCAACAGAACAAGCGTGCTACCGATAGTGGAATTCCCTTTTAACATGGCTATCTCTTTTCTTTGAAAATTATTTATCTAATCATCATTTAAAAGTGACAAAAATTTCTCAATTCTTTTTTAAAAGATAAACAATAAAATATAATAATTCAAACTTTTTTAAAGTTTCACACAGTAAAAATAGGGATAGGATAAAAAAAGCATGTTAAATAGTAGCTATTATCTAAATTAGTTTTGAAGTTATTCAACTATAGCAACAAAAAATAATAAAATTTACAGACAAAATGATTGCTATTATATAAATTATATTCCAAGTGGTCTCATCTTTTATTTATTTTTCTTTTTTACCCTTGACTGGTTTAGTCGACTTACTCTATAAAAAAAACAGAATTACAATAATTTAATAGAAAATTAATAATTAAAATTGTATTAAATTAAAACATACACATATTTAATAATTATACTTATACATTTCTTCCTTTAAAAGGGTAAATAATTTTATTATTTATTTATATCATAATCAATTGTTATATTTGCTAAGTCGTTCCAGTGATGAGAGTTTTAGATAGTTTGTAAAAGATTCTAAGTTTAATCCTTATTGCAGTCATTATTACAGACAAAAATAGATATTGGTTGTCACACTAGCTATATATGAGATTTATTTTTAGGTTCCGCTGTAAGATTTATAAGGAGGAGGAGAAACCCACTTGCTAATATACGATAAACTTAAAATACTAGAGTTTTATTTATTTAAATAGATAATTTAAAAAGAAATCAATTATTTAATCCTTTTAAAATATAGGAGGTGCGCAATAAGTTAAAATTTTCTGAAACTTCAAAAAATCTTCGCATTTAGAATACAAAAGAAAGAACAATGAGAGGGAGTAATATAAAAGGATGGATCTATATAAATTCGCTTCTCTCCAATTTTGTCCTTTAACTCTTTTTTTTTTTAATAACAACATTGCTTAATTTTAAGGTTATTTTTTTGTCTTTTAGTAAAATATTATTTTATCCTTTCTCGTCTTTCTATTTTATTAAACTAGGTGTGGGTCAGCCTGCTTTGCATGATTAACCCATAAAAAGAAAAATTCAAGAAACTGAGCAAATAAAAGAGAGAAAGCATGAAAAAAAAAGTAAACCAGTAAGCAGTCAACTGATCAACACGTGAGAGAAAATTTTGGAGGATGTACAGATTTAATAATGTTATTGATAGGTGGAGATATCTTAACGTTTTCCCTCCCCGTTTCTTTCATTTTTCTCTCATACTAAATGATAGAAAGAAATTATTTAATTTTTTTCACCATTTTCTTCTCTAATACTAAGAAGAGAAGTGTTACACTCTTGTTCGATATTCTTGAAAAAATAAAAAATCTCGTCCCATTTTTATCTTCCATTCTCTATTTTGTTCCCTCTAGATCCACATGAATAAAAAGTCTTTTTATAACTTTTTTTTCTTTTAAACTTTCTTCTACTCACTCTTTCATTTATTCAAATAAAGCATAGATTTTTTTTTACTTCTTTCTTTTAGTTTTTATTCATCTGATTTTTTTTTTCTCATTTCTTTCCTTCTTCTTTTTTCTCACTGATTCTCTCCTAAACTTTTTTTTCTCCACCAATGAGAAAGTTTTTTAATCTCTTCTACTAATAAAAATTAACAAAATGGATGTGTGATAAGGAAATTATCCGAGAATCAGGCATGTCCCCAATAGTGGAGAACATAGCATCATGTTTGAGAAGCAAACAACTATTGCATTAATCATACCATTGAGAATTGTTAACTCATTGGTAACTCATTGGCAAGTGGATCAATTTGTCAAAATAATATTAAAATGGTAACATCGAGTGTCAAATGTACTGAGACTTTGACTATACTTATAATTTGTATATACCAAGTTTTAAATGAATAAATGACTAAACTAAATATTTTTCAAAGTGATAGTGTCGAAATATAAACTTTAACCATAACAACGGATAGGAAAACATAGCTAGATACAAGAGACAAGAAAACAAATACTTCAAGGTGGAAATGATATTTGGTGTAGATATTTGGGAAAATGATGGATATTTGGTCTATCAAAATTACTCTAATGCAATGTTAAGGATTTTTCACCATTTAAAGTTATTTCAACTATTATCTTCATCAACTAAATTATTCTAACCATGATTTCTCATGCAAAAGAGCCTAAACCACCAAATTTCACTCCTAATCTCTTAAGAGCTAAATTAAGTAATTTTCTTTAAGATAAATAATGCATAAATAAGGTTAAATAACACGGTTCTATCCCTAGACATGGATTACCTAGAAGCTCATTCAAGTTCTTAGGATAAAAACATTTCTCAATGATTAAAATCCTATAACATACATGTGAATGAGTGGTCAAACCATAAACAAGGCAATAAACTTATAAATGAAGCAATACTATTGAAATAACATTAAATGGATAGTAAGGATTAATACTTCAAACAATGTTTGGTATCCAAGTCCCTAACAAAAGATGAAACAAGAAAAATGGAAGAAGAAGAGCTCCCAAAGTGGATGTTTTTTCTTCAAGAGCATACCCTAAACGAACTCCCTCCAAAATGCAAATTGCCTCTTTTTTTATCCTTTAAAATGTTGCATTGTTATGCTTTTCGAAAATCATTATGCGTTAAGTCTGCATTGCGCACTAAAAGCATATGCATAGTACAACTGCTTAAGTGACCACACGCTAAGCCTCCAAATGCGCGCTTAGCGTACATACATGATACAACTAGCTTCCAACTTGGCTTCTTGCGTTGAGCATGCATTGGAGTGCTAACCGCGCTGCTCCAATTCTTCATCTATCTTCCATTCTTTTATTGATGTATCCAAAATCTTTACAAAATAGAACAAAATACTGTAAAATTACAAACTTTAGAATTCTTAAGATAAAAACTCAAGGATCTAAATTCCTATCTTTTTAAGTCAAAAGAAGTATAAAAAAAAAAAGAAATTAAATAATTTGTATGCAATTTAATTACACAAACTAAGTGTGCATATCAATTATCAATAACCCTTTGGAACTCATTCATTGTGCAATCTCTAGGAAAAGTGAGCATTTTCCACCACAACTTTCTTACTTTCCTTGCTTTGGCCCTGCATTCATAAAACATTATTCTCTTCGATAAAAAAATCAAGTGTACAAATAAATAAAAAACTAACTCAACTTTTTTTAAAAAAAAGTCAAAAAGAAATATGTAAGACATCATCAAAGTAAAGGAATATCCTATCCAACTCAACGTCTTTAATAATAACATTTTTTTGGAGCATGCATGTATATAAAAATATATTTAAATATTTATTCACATATTTACTACATATATTTATTAAAATTTAAATTAAATAATTAATAATATATTAAAATTCAAAATAAAAATATTACTATAAATTAAAAATATAAATTTAATATCCATATAAGACCCGAGACATTAACTATATATATATATATAGGATTCTAAAACTAGTTAGAATTTAAAAGGTTAATATATATAAAATATGTATATTCAAATAAATAATTTAAGGAGTGTGACTAGATATATACATTAACTAATTAATTAATTATGAATAATTTATTACGAATTTAATATTAAACTTGTATCACACATAAATAAGTATTTTAATTTTTACACAAGAAAATAATTTAT
>PYAF01003201.1:2012036-2046644 GCA_007407185.1 Glycine tomentella
GGAGCAAATATTCAAATTAAGAAGAAATTAAATCTTAAGCATTTATTTTAATCTATGAGTTATTTAAGTCTCTCATCTCTCACAATATCATAATGCTCTCATCTCTAAAAAAAATTATTATAATTTTCAGGAATTTATTTAACCTCAAAATTCATGTCTATGAGAACTAGTTTTAAAAATTAAATAATAAATACACACTTTATGTTTATTTATTTACTTAAAATGACCACATTCATCTTATAAATTCAGTCTTAAAAAATTCTTATTATTTATTTTTTTTTTTTTTTTATCTTAATTCTCTGGTTCATTAGGAAGTAAAAAGATTTTAATTAATTCAGAATTTAGTTAAGAATACCAACAATTAAATTTATGCCAAATCAGTTGGTTATTTAATTTTTGAAGTTTGGAAACACCTTAACGACTAAAGTGAAATAAAATCCTAAAGTATCGGGGCCATGGATGTCATTTCAGAACTACAAAACCGAGTCCGTGTAGAAAACAGGACCGTTGGGATTCAAATTCAAAGGTTGTGCTAAACCGGCTACTAGAAGAGAAAATTCAAAACCAAAAAAATAAAACTACAGTCTGGGAAGCGAGAAGAAGGAAGAAGCCATGAGAACCGTTTTTCTGCAATCGAAGTCAAAATCCAGCACACCATCATCGGATGAAGATAACAACAGCTGTTACTTTCCCGGTTGCAAGAAAGATGCAAATTGCAACTGCGAAATGTGTTTGGCCAGCATCAATGCCACCCTCGATCTCATGCCCAACAGCGTCCACAAAAGCACCCTCACCAAGCTCTCTGCTTCCAAACCCAACGTTGAGCGCTCCCCAATTTCTTTTGACGCTTCTATTCTGTCCACACCCAGATCCAGTGAGTTTCAGCTATCTTCATCCACTCCTCTCTCCAACTCAAGAGCCAGATCGGACTTGAGCCAGAAAATGGAGAAGCACAAGAAGGGACAACAAGCGTCTGGTTTCAGTTTCTTGAGGTTGATGCTCTTTTTTGGATTCTTCTTGTCTGCGGACCTTGTTTTTCCCTTGGTGGTTTCTGGGGTTCTTCAGCCTTCTTTGTCACCGGATGTGGTGAAAAGGGTCGGTGAGAAATGTAGCCTTGTGCGTGATTTGAATGGAAAGTTGAGGATTTTGCAGAAAGAGTTGGCAACTGTTGTTGTTGGGGAAGTTTCAAATTGCAGCTTCACTGATACCTTGTGGGAAATCAGCCAGGTATTGTATTATTCTTTAAAAAAAGTTAATTTCTTTATGCATGCTTTTATTGATACTTGGGCAAAATGTGCTTCAGCTAGGTTAAAATTGGTTTTAATCTCTATACTATAGAATGGTGGTGGTTTTAGTCATCATATTTCTGAAATGTGGTGAGTTTCATTCTTGACCTAACACTTCATTTTGACTTGACCAGGGACAAAATCTATCACATTTCATAAAATGTATGGACTAAAACTATTTTTAATTAAATTTTAAGGGACTTAAATAAGATTTTACCTTTGATTTTTTCAACAGTCAATAAGAAAGTGGTGCTGATAAAAAACATCTAAAATTTTGTATAGGATGGTTTGCTATTGAATTCAAGGTGCACACTGTACAAATCAGCAATAGAAGAGGTAACAATCTGGGGATGGCCTTTGCAAACAGCAGGATTGCTCACAAATGGGTTCTCTTCCCGAACATTCACTCTCTTATCAGGAAGAGTCACTCAGGTGAATTCTCTTCAATGTCCTGTTTTTTTCTTCAGTCATTGATTGTTGTTGTTGTTGACTAACTCTTAGTCATTGTCTATCTGTTTATAAAGTGGAATGGTGGACAAGTTGGCTATTTGATTCGGAAGGCTAATGCTTCATGGGTGCAACAAAAATGGGGTGCTTCAGCAGTGCAATTAGACCCCAACACTTGGGTTCTTGAATATCGGAGGAGTTATATTTTTGATGGTACGAGGTTGTATTCTGCAGCATTGGAGTTCCTCAAATATAGGATTTCAAGAATTGTTGCCAGGCTGAAGAAAGATTTCTGGCTGTTTGTCGCATTTGATAAACAGTACAACGGATTCACAGCAAACAATGGACCTCAAATCCCAACTTGAACGAATGGTAGATTTTGGAGTTAATCTTGCTCAATCAGCATATTCCTACCCTCATCTCTTGTGAGGAGCTCCATTTTCTTTTGTTTAGGTTCTCTAGTTGGATTTATCCTTTAATTTTGGATATTCATTTGTGTAGGATTTGACTATCCGAATTTGACCTGCCATGCTATACATTTGAATATACAAGTAAATGTGATTGACTTTTCCATTATGAAACAAATAGAAAGGTTGGACCTTGGAGAACAAGCAACAAGAAACATCAAAGTTGTTTCTTGGTGCACCTCCTTAAGATTTTAGTCGTTGAATATGTTAGATAATAAATTAATGACAGGACTTGATGATGTTAATGTTTGACTTGTATTATAACTTTCCAGCGCTGAACTTCTTTAAAAGTTTTCATTTTGTTCCCTTTTTATGCACTACTGTAAATGGCATATTTAATCTTCTGAAATGTAGTGCCTAGCATTTCTCGTCCGCTTAAGTCTTAATATCTTTTCTACAACAAAACTTGGTGGAACCAGAAAATTTGCGAACACTATTTCGAAGAGCAAAAGCATTTGATCACACTGGACCAATATATCAAATTTTGTCTTGGTATCAAAACCTGTTTTTATCTGCATATGTTTGATTCCATTTAGCTTGAGACAAGCACACCAAGGCACCAACATGAGCCAAGCATAAATGACACTCAGCATTCTGCTCTTATCAGGCATCACTATTTCGTGCAGTTACATTTCACTGAACTTCTAAAACTGTTTGGTCACTTATAAAGCCGGTTTCTTAAACCATTCCAAGTTTAGCATACCCTGTAAGCATTGCACTTGATGAACTTTTTAAATGGTCTACAACTAAGCATTCACTACAATTACATACACGTTAACTAGAGCACTCAGAAAATGACCACAGGCAGAAGAAACCAATACTACTATATCGCTAATTACAACTTCATAATTACAGACAAGGTAGAAGAAACACCAAAATACCAAAGCTAAATTTTGCTTAAATAGTAGATAAATGTAAATAGATTTTCAAATTTCCCATATATAAATAATTATCAAACTATCAGCATATTTTATTTATTCACAAATAAAACAACTCTGCCACTAGTATCACGTCAATGTATTTTATTTATTTATATATAACAAATATTGATATATTTAGTAATTATAAACTTTATAATACTCTTAGTTAAAAATATGTGTACATAAAATGTAGGTGTAAAACTAATTTGGGCTAAAATATGTATAGGAACCTTAATAAATATTCAAATTTTGTATTAATTTTCTAATAATTTATTATTTCAATTTTGCTTCCTGATAAAATAAAAATATTATTTTTAGTTTTTGATATTTTTTTTAATCCCTGATAAATTAACAAATTTTGTATTTATTCTATGATAGTCTTTTTGGAAAAGACTATTAACAAATGAAAAAAAATTATAAAGGGAACAAAAACTATTTTTTAAAAATTATTATGGACTAAAAATAATTCATATCTAATCCACTTTAAATTCATTTAAATGGATTAGTTTGATATCCAAATCCATTTTTTTGGATTTTAAATTCAATCCAATTAATTGAATATGAATTGAATATTTGTTTGAATTTTTAAATCCAATACAATTTTTTAGACAATGACGACTAGGTTTTTTTGGCCAAATTTGTTATGAGTCATTTTTTAGTCGATCTCATCTAGAGTTATTTTAGTCGATGTCAACTAATGATATTTTAATCCGTCATCGATTAAGCCTATTTTTCGGTTAATGTTGATAACGTTTTTTAGTCAACATTGATTGAGACTATTTTTTGGTCGATGACATCTAAAGTCTTTTTGGCCGACATTAGTCGACACTATTTTTTAGTCGACATCAGTTAGTTTTTTTTTGTCGATGTCTGTCGAGATTATTTTTTTATCGATAATCCATATCCAATCAAATCTAATCCACTTTAAATCCATTTAAATGAATTAGTTTGATATCCAAATCCAGTTTTTTGGATTTTAAATCCAATCCAATTAATTGGATATGGATTGAATATGAATTGGATGTTTGTTTGGATTTTTATATCCAATACAATTTTTTGGACAATGATGGCTAGATTTTTTTGGCCAACTTTGTTAAGAGCCATTTTTTGGTGGATGTAATCTAGAGTTATTTTGGTCGACGTCAACTAATGATGATTTTAAGCTGCCATCGGGTGAGTCAATTTTTCGGTTAATGTTGGTAAGGGATTTTTAGCCAACATTGATTGAGACTATTTTTTGGCCGGTGACATCTAAAGTCTTTTTGGCCGACATTATTCGAGACTAATTTTTTGTCGATGTTAGTTAGGTTTTTTTGTCGATGTCTGTCGAGATTATTTTTTTATCGATGTAAAGTAAGTTTTTCGCTCGACGTCGGTTAGGTTTTTTGGTTGACGTTAGTCGAGACTATTTTTTTGCCAACATCGGCTGAAAACATCATAGACCAACATCGACAAAAAAAAACTAGTTGGTATCGGCCAAAATATCTCCCCAATTGACGCAGATCGAAAAAAATCCTAGTTGATGTCAACATAAAATATTTTTAGCTAACGCCAGCCAAAAGAAATAGTCATGGTTAATGTTGGGCAACAAATCCTAGTCGTTGCCAACAAAAATATAGTTTCAACCAGCGACAGCAAAAAAACCTAACTAACATCGACCAAAAAATAGTCCTGACGAATGTTGGTAAAAAAATATCAACGACCGACATCGGCCAAAAAAACCTTATCGATGTTAGCCACAAAAATCCTAACCAACGTTGGCAAAAAACTAGTTACAACCGATGTTGATCGAAAAATCCTTAGTCAATGTTGGCCAAAAAATATCACTGACCAACATTGACTAAAATCCCTAGCCGACCTCAACCAAAGAGTAACCCTACCTAAGATCGACCAAAAACATCCTTGACCGATGTCTACCAAAAATGCACTGAATGATGTTAGACAAAAATAGTCCTGATTGATGTCGGTCTAAAAATGTCTGAACTTGATACCTGTCGAAATTGCCCTAGTTGAGGTGAGCAAAAAATACACTAACGAACATTGATCGAAAATAGTCTTCATCAAGGTCAGCTGAAAATAACTTTTAAATGGAGAGATACTAAATTTTCACTTTTTAGCATTTAATAACTAATATTTATATAAAAAAATTCTTATAACATTTAAGTAGATATAAATTAAATATGACCAAATCCATATTCATTTAAATGGATGGATTTTGAATCTAAATTATTTTTTAAAAAATATGAATATAGATGTAAAATTCAGTCCATTGAAATAGATATAAATTATATATTAATTAAATTCTTAAAAATCCAATTCATATCCTTCAAAACAATTATTATACCTGGCACACTCAAATCACCCATCTTCTATAAGCTCATGATCTTTATGGGTACATCACTAGAGAGACTCCTTGTCCCCTTGCAATCATTGGTGAAGGAGATTCAACTCCTGTCAATCTTGCGTACACTCATTAGAAACGCCAAGATCATTATGTGTTCCTTGCTCTTCTTGGTTCCTGTGACACTGATGCTCAAATTGCCATGACCTCTGTCACTTCCTCTGCTATTGCATGGACAAAGATAAACAAACACTATCCGAACAAATCTCGCACTCGTGTTATGTCTTTGAAAGAGCACCTTCCATCCTTTACTAGAGACACTTCAAGCATAAGCGATTATCTACGTTCAATCTGACTCATAGCGGATGAACTTGCTCTCATTGGTCATTTCGTTAATGACCTTGGACCGTTGTTCCGCGAATTCACAGCCTCAATTCGCAATAGAGACACTCCTCTCCTATTTGATGAACTCTTTTGACAAATTAGTGGGCTTTGAAATATTCATGTAGCACGATGAACACCGGCAACAATTTTCCATGCAACTGCCAATTATATGATTCGCTTTAGGACTCAAATCGAGGCAAACAATATCAGGCTCCTCCCCACACTTCATCAAATCACATCAGTTCCTCCTTCTCCTCTGGTGACAATGGTCATGGCTCCAAACGTCCATTTATTGTCTGCCAGTATTGTGATCTCAAGGTCGCACTACCAAAATATGTTACCGCCTACATGGCTTTCCAGCTGATCATCCTCATCATCAAGCTAATCTTGCTCATCATGAGGACCAAACCGACACCTCTTGGCTCTTGGATTCTGGAGCGTCTCACCATGTGACCAATGACATCAGTTGTCTCTCCATCTTCAATGATTACACTGGCCCGGATCATCTTAACATTGTCAATGGTTAGGGTCTTTCCATCAAACATCATGGCTCGACTGAATTGGCCACCCCTCCCATCCCTCTTTGTCTCTCCAATATTTTACATGTCCCCTCTGTCACTCAAAATCTTATTTTCGTTTCTCAATTATGTAAAACTAACTGTTTCTGTTGAATTTTTGCCGTGGCATTTTGAGGTAAAGAGTCTGACAACCAGAGCGATTCTTCTGCAAGGAAAGACTAAAGATCATGTGTACAAATTGCAATCTTCTCCCCTGACACTTCACCATGTCCACAATCACCCCTCAATAAAATTGTGGCATCATCATCTTGGTCACCCTCACCTTCAAGTCCTCAAGCACATCCTTCAATCGAACTCTGTCCCGATGTCTCTCACATGTCTAGATTGTCTATCCAATAAAAGTCATAAGCTTACCTTTTTCGAGTCAACATTATCCAATAATAAACCTCTTGAAATTACTTTTCTTATGTATGGAGTCCCACCTCAATTGAGTCAATAAATGAAAATTTCTAGTATGTTTATTTTCATTGATCATTTCTCCAAATATGTGTGGCTATATCCAATTAAATTAAAATCTGATGTTTCCTTAATTTTTCCTACATTTAAATCATTGGTAAAAATCAATTTGAGAGCAAAATTAAAACACTATATAGTGACAATGGTAGCAAGTTCATCCTTTCCTTCAAAACAAGGAATTTCTCACTTAATCAATCTTCCATACACTCCCCAACATAATGGCCTTTCCCGAACACAAGCATCGCCACCTTGTTGAAACCGCACGTGTCCTCTTTCACCATATATCCCTACAGCTAACCTTTTGGTCATATGCCTTGCAATAAACTGTTGCTTGCTTAATAAATCATATGCCCACACCGGTCCTCAAAATGAAGTCACCCTTTGAAATTCTATTTAAAACTTCTCCGAATTACTCAAAATTACGTGTTTTTTTTTTTTTTTTTTGTCTTTGTTTCCATAGCTTGCCCCATGTAACACAAATAAACTTTAGTTCAAATATCAACCTTGTGTCTTTTTTGGATTTGGATATATAGCCACACACATAGTGCCTATTTTTGTTTCCATTTACCCTCTCAAAAGATTTACACGTCCCGTCATGTTTATTTTGTGGAAACCATCTTTCCGTATTCCACTGACATCACCGCTTCAAATTCTGTCACTCCAAACTCTGGTGCAACAGTTTCCGTAACCAACCCCCCTCAATATTCGGCAATCACCCTCAATTATCCATAACCATGCGGATCAATAATTTCTTCCATTTTCTATATGATGGACAGGTCTGAGACTTAAGTTTTCTAATGATTCTGGTACTTATTTATTATGAATATTACTCTTGTACACTGAATTTCATGTCACAGGCACTTTATGTCTTTTGTGTATAAGTAAATTAAATATTTCTCGTGAATGGACCAAGGCACCGAGCTACTTGTTTTCTAGAGTTCTGTCTTTATATTCTTATTTAGTATCCTCTCTAATTAATGCGTGTTTTGTTCTAACATTTTGTAGTATGAGTCCCTCTTATGCTATATTCAATAGATATCAAAGCTGATTTCTTTCAGCTTATGGAAAATAATCATTATCGCTGACAATAAAGTGTATATTTAGATTAAAATTTGGAGAACTTAAAAGTATTTTTACTCTCAAAGCAACACCTTTTTTCTTCTTCAATTACTGCATTAAAATTCGTTATAGTGTATTGGAATTTGTAAAAGTAATTTTCAAACATTAATCCAACCATATCAGTTGGTTGAAAATTGTTTTTCTGAAAGAAGGAAAAAAAAACAAATCTCTTTTTGTTACTCTCAATATATAATCGCAATTACTTAATTTATGGAAGCAAGTTGGGAATTCAGTAAAGTATTTTGAATCAACCTTTCAGCTGGTAAAATAAATCATCCATTGATTTTATATATGTATTGTGGAGAGAACATCCATTGATTCTTGTGAAGTTCACATTCTAACTCTGGATGGGAGTAGATTACGTACAGAAAGAGTGAGCAAATATGTGCAATAAGCTCTCATTAGTATCCCTCGTCTCAATGTCTGATATTTAATGAATTTTTGTTGTTTGTGCAATAAGCTCCGGTTAGCATCCCTCAATAGGCACTTAAGGTAAACCAAATGCTTTTTCTATTTATTTATTTATCGGTCATTCGTTAGTTTTTCTATTAGTGGGAGAGTTCAACTCTTTGACCTCTTCTCCCATTTTTCCCTACAATCACCAAACTAACCTTATAACTTCTTAAACCAAATGCTTTCTGTTGAGAGGGATATCTAGCACACAATTCAACCCAGGTTTTCTGTCTAAACGGAAGTAGCACCAATTATGTATGAAAAACAGTTGCTTGTTTAACTAAGTGTGACCCTGTCGCAAGTAATATCAACAAATGAAAGTTAGTAATCTATAACTTAAGGTTTCTTTAAACATTTCTATGATTTTTTTTTTAATTTTATAATGCTAAAGATAAATTACTCATACATATTCCTTGTAAAACAGTCATAAAGCCAATGAGGATTAGATAAATCAAAGGTGTGTGAGAGGAAGAAGGAGCAGAAGACGCAAGGAAAGGAGTGGAAGAGGATATGCAGTAGTAAGAACTTAGAAAACAGGGTAAAAGCAAGCATTAGAGAGGTCGTTTAGGAAGGCAATACTAATGAGGTAGTGCCTGGTGAATATGAGAGTAGGGGAGAGGGAAAAAAGGTGGGTAAGGAAAGTAGTGAAGAAAAAGCAAAAAAAAAATAGAGAGGAAGAAAATGTTAGTCAATTTAGCATTTAATATTTGTGTCAAAATCATTCACTTTTAAAAGAATAAGAGTCCAACTAAATAAAAATATTTAAAGACTAGAAGTAAATTTCAATATATTTATGTCAATAAGAAAACATAGGTAGAAAATAAGATGTTAATACTAAAGGACCAAATAATTAAATAATGAGTTTTATTGTTCGCAATAATCTTATTCAACTTTAACAAGTCTATACAAGATGCATTTAATTACGAAAAAAAAACATAACACAAATTAAGTAACACATGATTATAATGAATTAAATTATTGTTAGTTATTTCAACGTTCATGATAGTCCTACTTAATTTAAATAAAATTATTTTTATCGAAGTATATTTGTGATCTATTGAAAAAATTATTATGTTCTTACTATGTTCATTAGTCGAGTAGTTCAATTTTTACCTTTGTCTAGTGTTAGTATGATTTCTTATCCTTTTTTTTATGTGTGCGATAGAGATATCTATAAAAGAGAATTTGATGATCAAGTCAGTCAAGTTCAAAATATTCATGCATTTGAGGATGAGTAAAATGTATCTTTCTTTTGGAACTCTCGAGTATATGTATCAAGTGAGAAAAAAATCACCTTTCATTAACTGCTTCTTATTAATATGTCATATGCTCTCGCATGTAGATGGTGCTAGATGTGTCCGAGCATGGGACATGTGAATATAAAATATGTCTAACTAGGTATTGAGTTTATGGTTTGTTGAATATACACCAAATTTATGATCTGTATGGGACAAAAGTCTTCCAAACTTTATGTTTAGTATGAACGAGAGAGATTAATATATCTATTAAATATACACCAAACTTATGACCTATATAATACATTATATATTATCAGAGCAGATAATCATCGTTGAGCAAATTCCTTCATGTTTAGTTAAGCATTTTTTTCCCAAGAATAAAAGTAAAATGTATGTTAGTAGTTATCATCTCATATTGCATTCAATAACTTGATTTCAAAACCTTGGCTTTAATTGATTGATGGATTGAAAATTGGAAATCGTGGTGAAGCTTTCCTCTTCTTGCTTCTCATGGGGAGGAGTCCAAAGTCAGATCGAAGCTCTCCGTGTCCCAAGGTTGGCTTGTACAACGATCCCATAGTGTTAACTAAAATGTCGTGCTAACTTCATGCTAATAGATTAAAATATACATATTTTTATGCGTTTACCAACAATTTAAACTTTTGCAATATAACGTGATATTATAAGCTTTTTACATGATATTTTTATAATAAAAAAATATTATTTATATAACATCTTTTTTATCACTAACATTTTATCACTCGTTATTTCTGTTACTTTTTTTCTTTATACATGCAGCTAAAACTTCTTAATGAAAGTGAAAAAAAAAAAAATTAAAAAGTCAATTTTTCATTTCTTTTTTCTTCTATACACCATTATTTGTATTTTTTCTCTCTCCTGCTATTGCTAAAGACTAAACATACATACCGTAAAGAAAAGAAAAATTGGTTTTCTTGTTCCTACCCAACAGGCATTGCGGTCCCTGTAATGGATTCTCTACATAGAGTTCAGTGTTAGAAGGCTAGTCCACCAAGTTTCTCCAGCAATGATGACAATGCATTGAACTGATGCAAGAATACTGACAATGACGACAATGTGGAATTGACGTCAAAAGTTCAGTTCATTGAGACGTTTGATGTTACATTACATGCTCAACTTTTGTAATGAGAAGAATTGATACCAATGCCCTAGATCATGTGTTGTCAAATGGACTTCTCAGTTACGTGAGTAGGCCCGATAAACTCTATATATAAAATCAGATGCGTCAATAATTTTCTTTTCTTTTTATTTGAGATCACTTTGCTTAACTATAAACCTAATTTAATCTAAATTCTTCAATCTAATTACACTAATAGTATATATAATTAAACTCATTAATAAAATATACTTGTTGTTTACCTAATGATCAATCCTAATTAACTTGAGTTAAATATGTGTTGATATTGATATTATTGATGTTGTTTACCTAATAAAATCATTCACATAATAATCTTTATTTAATTATGGTTATTTTGAAAGACTTTTTTTTATATATAAATTTTAATGAATGATACATTTTTTTATTTTTTAATTAGTGTGGATTAATTTTTTATGGACATTTAATTACGAACTAGTATCTTTAAGAGATGAATAAAAATAATAATAAATAATTTTTTTATTAAAAATAACAATGTAATTTCATGTTGGCAACATTTTTTTTATAAAAAATATTTTTAATTTCTTAAGAATAGTTATTTTTATAAAATCAAATGATAATTCAGAAAGAGCCGAAAACAAGAAGAAGAAAAACGATGGATTAAAAAATGCAATAACAAAAACTTTGTTCGGAATTTTCTTATAATTATACAAGCTTTGAAATGAGAATCAAATCATCACCGCATATGAAGAAGATTTGAGAACCGTTCTCCGTTCAAGATCAATAATTTCTTGCAAATTTTGAGAACATCCCTCTTTTTCTTCTCATTATGACTTTATCTTTCCTTTTAACGATCACCCCACTATAACCCACGTTCCCTAATATATTCACACAACGATACAAGTTCAATAAGACTATGACCCACGTGGCCTTATATTCACCCAAAAACCCTATCTTGTAATAATAATTTAATGGCTTAATTTTTTAATTTAAATTTCACTAACTTTTTAGTGGTGTAGATTTTAAGCTCTAATGTCATTCTAATAATTTTAAGTAGTGAATTTCCAAATGATTACGATCACTTTTTTTTTTGGAAATGGCACGTGTCTACAATCATTTTAAAATTAAAGATGAATCAGGAATTGACAAAAGAAAAGATTAAACAAAACTAATAATCTTTTATCCTTTGTACTTTTTATAAAGAAATATTGCACAGTTATGCTTACATTGCATAATGGATAGCTTTTGTCCATCTCTCAAAGACTATGAAAATACCCATCCACGTATAATGAGCATACTAAAAATGTCTTCTTTACTCCTTTTTTATTCTAGGAAGGTTCGCGGCAACTTCATCCATTCTTTATCTTTACACATGACACAAGAAACAAAAACCTAAATACTTTATCCCTCTAATTTTCTGAAAATGAAGAGAGAAAAATTAACAATAACATTTTATATTTTATGTATTGAAAAGTACTGCAAAATAAAATTTTAACTCTTAAGAAGGAAGAAAGAGACGAGGATGATAATTAAGTAATGAAGTGGTTAATGTGTTAAAGTTAAGATTGAAATATTTAAATATTATTTAAGTTTAAATTTTAAAAAAATAATTTTTGATTAAATTTTGTTTATTTTTTGATCGAAGTAAATTTTTTTTTCATGATAAATTGAAGGATTAAGAAAAAAAGACTAGAAAGAAAAAAAAGTGAGAGATATTATGAATAATCAATTAATTATATTATTATAAAAAATTATCATGTAAGTATATCATATGATTTACTACATTGATTTTTTGGTTAAATTTTTTTAAATAATTTTGTTTTATTTTTTGATTTATAAAATACAGCAGAAGCTAATCAATGTGTTGCTCCTGCCTCCGTGAGCCATCTGCTCTTAGTTGAAGCCTTCCGCACTATGTCTTTGCGTGATTAGTTTTCCCTTATGTTTATTTTTTTTTTTTTATATCTTATGTAACAAAAAGAAAATACTAAAGCAAGAAAATGTTCTATAAAATAGTAAAAAAATGCCTTAAAAAAAACTTTCCCGGTAATAATGTTCTATAAAAGGTTGGCTTTTTGTAAGTAGCGATGGAACATCTCAATGAGTAAGAGAGAATGTTCCTTCATGGAAACACTCAAATGCCCAAGTCAAGAGATTGTTTAACAAAATAACAATAAAGAATTTTTTAAGTTCATATCAATGGTCTTCTAAGAAAAAAAGTTCATATCAGTGGCGTGAATTTGAAGTTTTTTTCAATCACAATTTAATAAACTAGTGGGATCATACATTTAAATAACAAAATAACAAAGTGTTAAAATAAACAATTTTTTAATCACTTATACATATACATAATTCATAATGAATATTGAAAACAATATGATATGTCAATCAAAATATGTACTTCTCCTAAAACAATGTAATTTTATTTACAATATAATAAAAGGTATTTAATTTTTTTATAAGACAGAAATAACTAATTAATCAAAATCAATAAAAAAATTAAATCATTTAATTTTAATTAATAATTTCTTCATTCTTCTTTTATAAGAAACAAATATCTAATTCGTTAAGACTAATAAAAATAATTAAATTAATTTATTTTAATTAATATTTTCATAGGTTTAAATTATATTCCAAAAATGCTTATAAATTATTTGGTTTAAGTAGTGATTATATATAATAACACTACTCATAATCCGAGAAATAATTATTTTAATAAATTAGTATGAGTTAGTTAATAGCTCAATGTATTCACTTCACGTGAAATGAACGATATTTTATTAATAGACTTTACAATAACTAATGGATATAAGAAAAAAGTTAACAATTAATACATTTTTTTTGTGGGAATAATTTTTAGATAAATTGAACCCCGGAGCTCACAATGACTTATACAAAGGAACATAAACAATAAACAATCATATCATAAAATTTATTTTTATTGCAAAAGTATCTATAAAATTAAATAATTTAAGTAACAACTTATATATTTAATGACATTAACCTAATTATTTCTAATTCCAATCAACAAATTTTATCACCAATGTATCTCATTAAAAAAATTGATCTAATAACTAGTCATTCAAAATAGATTTCACAATAAAATAATTATATAAAAAATAATTTTTTTATACAGACCCTATTTATTGCAATTACATACGATTAAGTAGTAATACATCTTAAAATAAATCAATATTTCTTATAATCAAATTAAAAATACTCCTAGTATTTTTTTTTTTTTTGGGTACAAGATACTCCTAGTTTATAACACTCCACCATTTATTTGGACAAAAAAAAAGTCCCCCTTTATTTATTTATTTATGCAGAAAAAACTCCCCATTTATTAAATCATAAGAATTCAACAATTTGAGATTTTGCACCCACTGCATCTTGAATTTCAGTAGAGTATTGTAGTATTGTGTAGTGTCATGTGTGTATGAAGCAGCTCCAGAACTTTCAGTGTTGTTCCAATAGTTTCTTTTTGATTTTGGCAAGGAGTTTTGTTTCTTAGTTCCTTTTTAATGTTAATAATTGAGGGGAGACAAATTTAGTAAATTAGAAGAAGCACGAGGGCAACACAGTAACATCAAATCCAAATCATCCTCTCTTCTTTTATCTGCGCAGTTATTCCGCTTCCCTTCTGCTCACACATTTCAATTCATCAATCAATTTCCTGCATCCTAATCTCGCTCAGATTTTCTCGAGAAAAGGGAAAATAAATAAAAAAAGAATAATAATATCTTTTCTAATTCGCAAAACGCGATCGACGCGGGCGTAAATTGAAATTAGGAATTAGGGTTAGGGTTTTCATTATCTTCGCCCGGAAAAGAAAGGGGGAAGAAGAAAGAACCGTTCCTTTATGATAGAAAAGGTGCCTTTGGTCATCATCGCGGTGTTAATCTTGGTGGTGCAATCCTCTGCAGCGTTCCACGGTATAAACAGATTCATGAAGGTCCACCCTGTTCCTCGAAAACGCAACATATCAATCCAATTCGGCGGCGACGGGGGGAACCCGATGTCGGAGGCTCAGGCGCTGTTGGGGATCTCCGGGAAGAAGCTCCGGCGACTCCCGCACGTCTTCAGCTGCGTGCTGGAGCTGCCTTTCCGCTCCGACGCCGACGTGGCGGTGGAGGAGGCCCCCGACTGCTTCCGCTTCGTAGCGGAGACCGATGGAATCGGCGACGTGAGGGCGCACACGGTGGAAATCCACCCCGGCGTGACGAAGATCGTGGTGAGGGACGGCGGCTCGGTGGAGCTCTCGCTCGACCAGCTGGAGCTCGATATGTGGAGGTTCCGGTTGCCGGAATCGACACGGCCGGAGCTCGCGAGCGCGGTGTTCGTCGACGGCGAGCTCATCGTCACGGTGCCGAAGGGGCACGAAGAGGAGAATGATGGGGATGGGGATGGTGATAGAGGTATCGGTGGAGGTAGACTTGTGCTTGTACAGTAGTGATGAATGAATGAATGAGTGGGTGAGGTAATGAATGATTCTTTTGTTAACGCCTTGTTGCCTTTCTAAACGTGGCCTTGTTAGTATGTCGGTTAGATTTCAGGTTGTTGTTGGAACTAGTTTCTCTGTGAATTTTATTGTTGCTATTGTTCAATCAGGAACAAAATGTTCTATCTGGATTCTGGAGAATGGTTTATTCATCATGGCAATGGCAATTATCTAAAGTAGGTGTAACTGAGGCGTGTTTCGATTTCCATTTCTTCTCATTTTTGTGTGTTTCCTCTTTTTGATTACACAACGTAGGTAACTCTGGATATGAAATTGATAAACATGTGGCAGTTGTGTGCCTTTTTGGCCTAAGGTAGCACATATCTTAGGGGGGAATATTTTTTTTTGGGTCTGAAAGATTGTCTTGATGTTATATTAGTTTGGATTGTGGATGATAAGTGACTTCAATTTAGTCCTAAAAGATGGAATGATATTAGTTCACACAATAAGAGAAAAAAATGACATCAATTAAGTCTCTTAATCACGGGGCTTATGAACTAAGGATGATTTTGGGGTTACTTTATTTGATTAAGGGATCACACTATATCTCTTAAGGATCAAAGTAATGTCAACCCAGTCTTTTAGGAACTAAAATTAATGTTTACTCAATTTTAGCAGAAATTTGAAAATTGATTTTTGAAGGGGGTAACCGTCTAACCGAGGCATTTAAAGTGTGACCTTGAAAGGGAGGGGGAAATACAGAAAGAAGAGGAGGGAGGAATGGAGGATATTCTGATATTTTCTTCCCTCCAAATTGTTTGCTAAATCAACATATTCCTTTCAAATCTGTACTCTAAATTGTTTATTATCTTGAAAAGTATGTGGACCTACTCAAAGGGATCTGAATTTGCAACTTTGAGATTTTCTGGGGGTGGGGTGGGGGTGGGGGGTTCAAAGGAAAGCTTGGTTGATGTAACAAGTGATTGAGAGAAACAAAGGGAGATTTTTAAGTAGGAGGAATAGAGTTTAGGGAATTTTTACACAAGAAAAAAAAATTCCAGAAGAGAAGAGTCTAGCAGAAATTGACAGAAAGCTAAAAGTGAGGGATTGAGAAAATCCTGGAATCGTTGTAGCTGGTATTCATTGACATTTGACACTGGTAGAAGGTTTTGTTAGGTAAAAATTTTAATTCATTTTTGTAAGAGAACTGAGCAGTTGGGATAATGTATTCATTGTTCAACTTCTACTTGCTACTTGTGTGATTTTCCATGATTAGTTTATTTTTATTTTGGTCCTTTGAATTGGAAGTGGTTAATGAGGTTGTTTAATGGAGTTATATGCCTCTTTATTTACTTCATCTTCTTTTCATTGCACATGATGAGCCTTATGATAAAATGCTGGAAATCCAAAGTTTCATATTTTCCTGTCACGGGATTGTAGGATGTTTGACTGGAATTTTCTTTTCTCATTTGTTCTCATGGAAGGCATCTCATTGTAATGTATAGTGGTTCTATGAATCATAATCATTTGATGAAAGACTTGGGTAGGGGTATTTGCTCGGTGACGTCTCTTTTTTGCTGATGTTGCTCCTAAATATTCTTCTAATGACCTGTTTGGTTTTTCACTTGGATCTGCTAAAATGATTTGCACTCTGTTGTTAAAAAGGAATGAACTTCTAATTCTTGATTTTATGTTATCTCGGTTGATTATGATTGCCTGGTTGCTTCGAAGTATGGACACTTTTAAATGGTAACTGTTCCATGTTGGACACTTCCTAAGTTTAAATACTTTTGGTTAATTTTTATAATTTCTTACTCTTTTTTTTTCATATCAATATTGATTGGAATATCACAATCATTTGATAAATTTAGAATTTTATTATTTTTATAAGGACTTATGCTCATTTTTAAAACATGAATTCTGTCTTTTAATTTAAATTTTTTACATTACGTGAATGTTAAATTAATTTTTTCTGGTTGTCTTTGTTCTGGCTTGTCCTATGTAAATTTCAAAGGATAAACATGTCTTTGGCTTATATCCAGACTGTGTGACTTGTTTTATTTAAAATTCAGTAATGGCATTAGAGACATGTTACTAGGGAATAGTTGCAGATTTTTATAATACACAGGTTATTAGGACATAGGTGCGATTTTCTGCATGTCGAGGGGTTGGGTTCAAATATGTTACTTTGGATAATGATAGTTGTGCAGTTTACCTATGTGAGGTGACAAAGATAACTTTTTGTTTAATATATCTAAGATGGTTTATTGGCATTTGAACAAAGCAATCGAAGTCCCTATTAACTTGCATTTGAATCTCATCTCTTCTGCTAAAGTATATTATTTTATTCGCCCACTTTGTCCTATTGAAACTACGTGAGAATCATGTTCTCTACTTACGTCTCGCCTTTTCCTATTTATCTCATTTTCTGGCTACTGGTAGATGGATGTTCTCGCCTTCTCGGTTGATCTTTTTTTAAATAAAAAAATATTCCCATCCAAGTTCTCGTCCCTTATATAGTGTGAGCTTGGCCCAATACTCCCTTTTATACTTTAATATGCAATTTAAGTATCTCATGCTGCAATACCAACATTCTGTTCCATGGTTAAGTACTTAAATACTTAAATACTCCACTGAGGTACCCCCATAATATCCAAATACATATCATAGCACTGTTCCATGTTGGAAAGCCCTTGTGCTGATTGGTAAGCATCCAAACATTTGGAGAATCCTCCTTTAAAAGTTAGCTGTTATAAAGGAAAACCACTTAAATACTCTATCAAACATCTCATACTACTCGACGTCGTGAGACTTAGGTAATCCATAATATCCAAGTCCCTATCATTATCTCACATTCTCACTTCAATTATTAATGACTATGAAATTAATATTTTTCTTAGAATATTTGTATTAGCATTTTCTTAACATACAAATATAACTTGAATCATGGTAAAAGATATTCTAACTCTTTTAATACTTTTTTATCCTTTAGAGGGCGAGATTATTAACCAAGCTCATGTCTTCAATGCTGAAAAATACACTTATTGAAAATAAAGAATGATTTTATTATTATCATTATTGAAGCTATTGGATGTGCGGGATATGGTTGAAAACAAGAACTTTTATGTCCACTCACACCAATATGGTGGACAAAAGGAAAAGCCTAAAAGTAATTGGACTGATGATGATAAGAAAAGGCCCAATACAAATTGTAAGCTATAAAAACATTATAACTTTATAACTTTATGCATTAAGCTATGATGAATTTTTTAGAATTTCAAATTATTAGACTGCTAAAAAAGTAGGATGCTTTACAAGTCGCCCATGAGGGTACTAGTGAAGTCAAAAGAGCTAGATTGAATAATCTTATGATTACGAACTCTTTTATGAAACTTAATGGGAGTAAATGAGATATGCAAAAACACTTTACTCACATAATTAATCATCTTGCTTCATCGAGAAAGAACCTTACTAATGAGAAAATGATTAACAAAGTTCTAAGATGTCACATTTGGTGATTGCAGCTGCAAAATTGGTAGCCTTAGGTGACTGCAGTTGGCAGAATCAAATAATCTCACCACAATTACCTTGGCCACCTTATTTGGAAAGCTTTGGAGTAAATGTGTTGCTTGGTTGGACATGGATATGGACTCCATTGATGATTTAGGAGCTGAAGAAGAAATAAATCTATCTAGTGGATAATCATGAGGAAAATAAAGAGGCAAGTAGTTCAGAACTCGACCTTTTACCCTCATATAAGGAATTAACATTAAAGAACTTCATAGTGAGTCCTTAAGATTAACAAAATTTGTTTCTTCTCAAGAAGAAACCATTATGTTTTAGAAAATCAAATTAAAAAATTTCGGGAAGAAATAGAAAAAATTAAAAATCATCAGTACTTATCCATGAATGTTCTTCAAGTAGGCTCTGCTTGCAAAAAAAGTGCTTGCAAAGATTTAGAAAGGAAATTGATGATTTAAAAACGACCTTGCTAAGTTAATAATGAGAAGGAACAATCTAAATATTCTACTAAGTAAAAAATAAAAATATAGATGCATGTTTGACAAAGTAAGGTTGGGTTGCGATCCTGATAAATAAGCAAAATCTTATAAAAAACTAATTGTTCCACTAGCTAGCATTTCTAGTAGTTCGTTTATAATGGTAGAAAAAATTTCATCTCTCTCACTAGGTGTCTAATGACATATATAGGATTTGCATGAATATTTTTCCTAGGAAAAGAACCTTGAGAATAGTAAGAAAATTTGAATTTGCATGAATATTTTTTCCTAGGAAAAAAAAAACCTTGAGAATTGTACGAAAATTTGATTCATTAAAATTTCTAATTCATGTTTATTTTTTAAAAATTTTCGATTCATTAAAAAATAATTTTAATTATCTAGAATTGGATTGAAAAAATAAATAAAATTTTATATAATTTTTTTTCAATAATCAAATTCAAATACTAAGATTCATATTAATTATTTTAGTTAATTTATTCTTAATTTAAAAACAAGTCACACTAATCAAAATATATAATTGTAATTAATAATATATAAAGAGTGCATTTATTTTTTTAAAACCAAATACTAGTACATTACTTTGCAAAAAAGAAGCAAAGATGGCAGTGAAATGAGCATGACACGTCCCAATGCTAGCACTGATCTTGTTGCCAAGTGTAACGCTTGGCCACGTAGTCTCCCTTCTCACCTCTTCAACAAGAATACAAAAACCAAAACACTGAAGATAAACACTTTTCAAAACACAATTCAGCAACAGAATACGAAGATGAGTCAGGAGCAGCTAAGGCGTCCCCAAGACCATTACCCCATTCAGTATGGCGATGTTTTCCACGTCTCCGGCAACCTTGCCAAAAAGCCCGTCGCACCGGAAGACGCTGCCATGATGCAAAGCGAAGAAACCCAAGTGCTCGGCCAAACCCAACCCGGCGGAGCAGCTGCCGCCATGCAGTCTGCCGCCACTCGAAACGAACAAGCGGGCCTCGTAGGTCACTGGGACGCCACCGACGTCACCAGAGACCGTGGCGTCGCAGTCACACAAACTCATATCCCTGGAAGACGCATAATAACCGAGGCAGTCGCTGGACAGGTTCTACTTTTCTTTCTTTCTTTCTTTATTATTTCATCTTCTACAAACCCTTGGTTAATAGTGTGTGTTTTGGTATTTATTTTTATTCTGGATATCTAATAAACTAACTTTTTTTTTTTTTTTTCCCATCTTTCTTCAAACATGACGTGAATCTAATAACTTAAACTTTTGTGGGTGTTTTGATATATTTAAGGCTGTGGCTCAGTATGCTGAGAAGACAGGCCTTGAGGCGGAGCGATCGAGTGCAGATGGAGAGAATGCGATAACGATAGGGGAGGCGTTAGAGGCGACGGCAGAAACTATAGTGGGTAACAAGCCGGTGGATAAGAGTGATGCGGCTGCGATTCAGGCGGCGGAGATGAGAGCGATGGGGAGCAACGTTAGCCCGCCGGGTGGGCTGGCTGCTATGGCTCAATCTGCGGCTGCTTATAATGCGGACTGTAAGCGTGACCAGGACAAGGTCAAGCTTGCCGACGTTCTGAGCGGGGCCACCACCAAGCTGCCGGCTGACAAGGCGGCGACGCTGCAAGATGCTGAAAGGGTGGCGAGTGCTGAGGTGAGGAACAACCCGGATGTCACTGCCACTCCCGGTGGCGTAGCCGCTTCTGTGGCGGCAGCTGCTAGGCTCAACGACAATGTTAAGTAACATGTGATGTACTATATATACTCATAAATTAATGATACTTGTGTTTTAGTTTTGTGTTTCATGTGTCAGGAGTATAGTATATTTAAGGAGTGTTGTAGTCTATAGTGTACAAGTGGTTCAGGATCATACGTTTCTTTATGGAATGTTTGTGAGATATATTACTTGGTCTGGTTTTAAGGTCTCTAAGGTGATGTATAATATGTTATGGATTTATGTGGTTATCAGTTAATTTTGTGTTCCGATCATGAATAATTTCTTCTTTTCAATCTTTCGAGATCCCAAATTGCATGCTTGTGCTGAAAATTTATTCCTTTAATCACAATATTTTATTCTTTGAAAAAGAGAAATTATTTTTGCACGTTCAATCTTTTTTAAACACTTAACTAGCATTTTATTATTTATCTTTAGACATGACAATGGAGTCAAAGTTTATTTCTTGATTCAGCAAGGAGATTAGAATACGTAACATTGAGGATAATGGAAGTTCATATAGCCATTTGAATAAATTCGTGATAGTAACTTTCATTTAGCCATTTGAAATACGTGATAGTAACTTTATTTTTGTGATAGAAATCCATGAAAAATTACAAGTAATTAAGAATACAAATTTATTAATTCTGTTAGTACGTACTAAAATAAATTTTAGTTTTAGTCATTTCCAAAATATATAGTATGCGAAAAAGTGTTACACGATGTATTAATATAATGAGAAGTTAAGCTTTATAATTTAGCTCTTAAGATTATCACTTTTTTTATTGGGTAGTGTATGATTTATAATATACACTTGATACAATAATCTACATATGCATATAGATGTGATGTTGGTTTTATGAAGTTATATGGTGAGATCTTGAAAGCACTCGGAGCATATACATGGTCTACTTGTGCACAATGATTATAACTAGGACTCTGGGAGGTGTAGAGTAAACTACATCACATATACCAAGTATCTTTAAAATAAAAATTTATAGGAAATGTTTTTGAGATAAAAGGAAAATTGTCATAACCATTCAAAACTCGTGATAATATATTTGTATTTAACGAATATATTGTTGTATTTGAGAATTCAAAATCTTAACTACAAACTAAAATTTAAAATATAAACTAAATTTAAATAATAAAATATAAAAATTTTCAAGTATCAAACTTTTATTTAAATATATTATTTACGTAGTAATGTTATTTTATTTCACATAATGAACTTTTAAAAAATTAAAAATAACTAAGATTTTTTATTTTTAAAGTAAATCATTTAAAAACAATCAAGATCTCGCAATAAATAATTATAATTTAAAATAAACTTAAATATATTTTTAATTCTTTTAAGTTCTATCTCTCAAGTTCGTGAAATGTTATTTTAGTCTTTTTTATGTTTAAAACTTGCTATAAATTATGCATGAAAATCATCAAAAATCAATCATCGACTAAATATATCATTTTATAAATTTTAAGGATTAAAAATATAAATTTTAAGTTGAAGACTAAAAAAGACACACCTTCAAATTTGAGTAACTATAAATATCATTAAGCCTTTAAAATAAACTAAAACTTGGGAGCATTTACGGCCACGGCGAGATTCAAAAATAGAATCGCGTAAATAAACTCCGCGTGACTATAAAAGAAGCTCTCCCTACTAAATCATTTAATCTTTGGTAAAAAAAAAATCATTCAAATCTACTTTTTTTATTTTTTATTCTATGAAAATCAGTTACTTATTTTTTTAAGAATTTTTTAAAAGTATTTGATCAAACTTCCCCTTTTAAGGAAAAAAAAGTTGGATAAACACACTTTTAATTTGTTTATGTATAGTTATAGTTATTTAAAAAATATGTAAAATTAAGTGAATTAGAACCGTATAAAAGCTCAAAAATCGTTTAATATAAACCTGCATACGTTACTTTCTTTCACTCTTGTATTGGTTGACTGGCAAAATGATATAAGTGAATGTAATATATATATATATATATATATATATATATATATATATATATATATATAGATAGATAGATAGATAGATAATGTAAGAATATCATGCCCTAATCAATTCAAAACCGATTCGAAGACCTTTTGTCTAGCTTCTATAAATCTAAATGCAAACATACATGCATTGGTTAGAAAGTTTTTTGCGCTTAACTTGCTATATTTTGGCGATACATATGAGTCTGATGTGATCAACCCTCAGTGCAGAACCAAAAATGTTGGAATATGCTACAGGTATTCAAAGGAAAATGGGATAGCAATTTGGTTTCTTCTTATTATTTCTAAGAAGGTATAGAAATATCTCGAATACCCAAATTATATTGCAATTGCCACCGTCCACCGCCAATTATATACGAGACGTAAATTTGTGTTTTTATATTTTAAATTAATAAATATATATATTTATTAATAATTTTATATAAAATAATTTACGTTTTTTCCCTAGATCATTGTATCCTTAACGGGAGATAATCCTCTTCGTAATAATATATATATATATATATATATATATATATATGTGTGTGTGTGTGCATACTGCATCTACTTTTCTAAAATCAAATTGAAAAAGAAGCAGAGAAGCTAGATGGTTTTCAAATGAGCATGACACGTTCCCGTTCTACCACTGATATTGTTGCCAAGTGTAACGTTTGGCCACGTATTCTCTCTTCCCACCTCCATTACAAGTTATTTATACCAGCTTTCAGCAAAGCTACACCCAACTTCAATGCAAAACCAAAACAGTAAAGTTAACTTCAACACCTTTAATTTTCTAAACGTAATTCAGCGACAGAATACCAAGCGGATAAGATGAGTCAGGAGCAGCCAAGGCGTCCCCAAGACCAAGACCCCATCAAATACGGCGACGTTTTTGACGTCTCCGGCGACCTTGCTCAGAAGCCCGTCGCACCGGAAGATGCTGCCATGATGCAAAGTGCGGAAGCTCGAGTGCTCGGACAAACCCAACCCGGCGGAGCAGCTTCCGTCATGCAATCCGCCGCCACCAGGAATGAACAGGCTGGCCTTGTCGGTCACCGGGACGTCACCGACGTTACCAGCGACCGAGGCGTCACAGTTACAGAAACTAAAGTCCCTGGAAGACGCATTATAACCGAGGCTGTTGGTGGCCAGGTTCTTTTTTTTTTTTTTTCTTTTATAATTTTGTAAGATGATTGATTACTTCACTTCTTTAAAACAATTTTTTTTTTTTTCACTTCCATATTATTCAACTCTTTCATTTCTACCTGTAGGCTTTTACTCCAATAGATATGTTTTATAAAATAATAAAAAAGTTATATGAAGATAAATTCTAAAAAGGTTTATGAGTGAATCAAATTGTGTTTATGTTAGACCTTGTTTTATATTTGAAGGTTGTGGAGCAGTATGTGGAGGCAACTCCAGTTGAGGCAGGACGAACCAATGCAATTAAGGAGAGTGCTATAACAATAGGGGAGGCATTGGAGGCGACGGCACAGACTGTGGGTCACAAAGCGGTGGATCAGAGTGACGCCTCCGCGATTCAGGCGGCGGAGGTGAGAGCAACGGGAAGTAACGTTATAACGCCGGGTGGACTTGCGGCTATGGCTCAGTCAGCTGCTGCTTATAATGCTGACTGCAAGCGTGACCAGGACAAGGTCAAGCTCGCCGATGTTTTGACCGGAGCCACCGCCAAGTTGCCCGCGGACAAGGCTGCGACACTGCAAGATGCTGAAGGTGTAGCGTGTGCTGAGGCGAGGAACAACCCTGATGCCACCGCCACTCCCGGTGGCGTAGCCGCTTCTGTTGCGGCTGCTGCTAGGCTCAATGAAAATGTTAAGTAACGAGTCATGTTATATGTTCCTTGATAATCATACTTTTGTTTCATGATGTGTGGTGTTTGATGTGTTATAGTCTATAGTGTATTAATAAGTGTAAATGATGCAACATCTTTTTTTCTCTTTCTTGTACTCTTGTGAGGTATATTAATTACTGGTTTCTACTTTCTAGTCTGGTTTTAAGGACTCTACTTAAGGTGATGTATGCGTACTATGCGCTATGCATTTCTGTGGTTATCAGTTAATAATATGTGCTCCAATATCTTGTAATTTCTTGTTTGCAACCATTCTAGATCCCGAAATGCTTCTCTAGAGAATTTATTACGTACCCTTTTCCTTTAATCATAATATTTTATTCTTTAGAAAAGTGTATTTGTAGTTGTATATATTGTTTGGGGATAATATATACTGTAATTGTTATAGGAATAATAGAGAAATACTTAATAAGATAGCCAACAAACAGTATTCTAAAAGATGGTTGTCTTATTCTAAAAGATGTATTCTAAAAGATGGTTGTGTTTGTTTATGATAGGATAGAGATATCTCAGCTCAGTAATCAGTCAATTTACTAAAACGAAACAAAATTGGATTGTTACGTTTTTTTAATTCTGGAAATAACAATTTTGGTACGATTATTTATATAAAATTTGCAAGTTAATAGCTAGCTATCACCTAAAGAAAAACAAAACAACTTTGCTACTATGGGCCTAGCTGCCGGAGGGGACTGGGCCGCGAAGTGAAACAAAATCTCATTGGCCTGCTCATTCTTTATCTCCGGTGAGTCCGGTCAATATTATCATGGCTTTGTTCTTAAAGCCTTAATAACTACCAAGCAAACTACTTTCCACAGTACCTCGTCCGTTTGCACTTTGCAGTCAGTAGGGAATTGTACTCTCATTTTAACAATAAAGCTCTTCATAACAATCCAAGAATCACTAAATTACAATTGTATTTTACTTTTTACATGAACATCAATTATTTTTAAATTTTAATGGCTCAAATTCATTATTAGGAAAAATCTAAGTCTTACTTTGACCACAAGTAGTATAAGTGCAATACAATTCTTACAAGTCAATCTCGATTTTATAAGTTTGAATTAAGATCAAACCAAACCTATATTCTAAAATTCATTGCATACAATCTGTTGGTGTAAACTACTGGTCGAGAAAATATTGAGAAGCCTATGTGCACTATATTGGTGATCAAATCATTGTCACATCTAGCGGTTAAGAACACATATGCCCCCCAAAAATAAGAATTGAAACTGACAAATAGAAATGAGGCCACAAAAATCACAGCATATTGCGGACCCTCTCTTTATAAGTTGGTAGCATATATAGCTAGAAAGGGGAAATGGGAAGGACAAAGATGATCATGCATTCACGTGATTCCATTATAGGAGGAAGGAAGGACAGTCATACTCACATGGGACAGCTAGCTGCAGATGACAAAGAGAGACTCATTAACAAGTTTTAAGTGTGGGGGGCAACTTTGTCGCCCAGAATCCCACTCTCTCTTTGCATGCCTGACATGGCATGCATATATAATAATACTATATGATAATGATAAATTGTATTTATAATTTTTTTCTCTATCACAAAGAGAGATAGAGAAAAACATAAAATATATAAGATAATTGACATAATAAAGAAAAATGAAACATATTATTATAAAAAATGTTATAAAAAGACGTTGAATGAATAATACAATATCATTTCTTATGATAATTTCATTTATCCTTTCCGTGTTCGTTTTTGCCTACTCATGGAAAGTGCCAATAGATGTTGCTTATTAGAATTTATTTTCTTCTCTTTTTTTTTTGGGCGGGGGGATGTTGCAATGGAGTCGATGGAGATGTCATATGCATGAAGAAAGCTTCAAGTTTAAATGCTATATATATATATATATATATATATATATATATATATATTTTTTTTTTTTTTTTCCATTCGTTTTGTTTCACATATAATATATTATGCTAGTTTCAAAGAAGAAAAACCGAACAACTTAGATTCTAGCTGGGGTACGTGATGATTGAAATTTAATGAAGATAAGAGGTAAAAAAAAATCAGTAAATTCACAAAAAACGAGAGGACAAATAGAGGCCTGCATGGTTGGTCAATGAAAGCACACTAAAATTGTCTGGTCATGGGACAGGCTCACACCATTCAATCAAATTGGAAATAATGCAGGGTCGACTCATGCTGGAGTTTGAGTAGTATATATGTACAATGTTCTAATCTTCTTGTGCCATTGTAAATAAAAAAAATTAAGGAATGACTGTTCCTTCTAGGTTCAAATATAAACCAAAAACAAAAAGTTATGTTGTATGACAACAATGAAATAACCCTTCCTTAAAACTCACAAGTAAATAATTTTTTAAAAACTTAATAAATAAGAGGATAAGACAATGATTATGTCACTCATTAAATTAAAGGTAATTGTTGTAAAATAAACAAAAGATGTTAGATGTTTTTTAAGGTAGTTGTAAAATGTTCATGATACATTCCTTTTTATGTAAGTGACTCCTCGCTCGTTGCACATCTAGGTTCGGGACTTCTCTTTAGAAAAATTCTATATGTTTTCTCTTAATAAAATATAGCGGTGACTCTCATTCTTTATTCAGTTTGTATTTCGATTCATCATGCCGTTTGTATTTCACTCCAATTTTGATCTTCCTTCTTCTTTTCACCTTCCGGCAACTATCTAGCTAGATTCAACACGAGCATTACAAAACCAACAATTTAAGCTACCAAATTCCTGGAATACAGACATATGAGAGAATTTTAAAAAACACCTACCACTTAATTGAAAATTTATATCTTTGCATACATCAGCGATCGATCACAGATTTTCTTACTTTTTTTAGAATTTAATCAATTCTGAAAGTGCGGACTTGCTTCTTCCAGTAAATATCGTCCCCTCACATCCTTTTTTGGCTTGTGAGTTTTTATACTTTATATCCCTTAAGAGCTGACTATTTCCCAGGTATACTGATATAATATCCACAACAACAAAAAATGATATAATGGCATCCGTACATTAAACTCCATAAAAAATATTTTAATTAAAAAAAATACAATAGTCTTTATAATATGCAACAATGTATTTCTATATAATTTAATAGTATTTACTTTGTACTATTCAGATAAAATTATTTTTAATAAATTACTTTGGAAATAATACTATTAAACATATAAAAAAATTAATCCAAATAAACTTGTGAAAAAAATATAATTTTCAAAAATATATTCAAGCCAATCCTGGAACAAGAATTGATCTGACTCCTCTATTGGGACCACCCATGTGTATGAGTCTTGTGTAGGATTCCCGCATGTATGAAAGAAGAATCATATACTAGTTTTACAATTTTTTTTTTATAATTTTATGTTAATCTAATTCTTAAATTAAAATGTGTATTAAAAAATTATCTAAAATAGTATGAGTTTATGATTTAACGTTCATGGTGAATGCACTTTACCTTGACCGAAGGGACATGAAGTTTACTAAGACATTTTCTTGTTGGCACTAAAATGAAGTTATGAATTGCTCCCTACCCTTAAAAGACTATTGGAAAACCCGTGAACTCCAAAAGCTGTGAAAATTAACGTTAGACCTCTTATTTCCCACACAAACCTCTTCTAACTTTAATTCGTGTCTTGTCCTCAATCTCTCACATACAATGATAGCACTTTACTATCAACATCAAGCGACTACTAATATTTATGGATAAATTAATTACAAAAATGTTAAGAGGTAAAGTACTAGTTTTTCTCCTACGAGTTAAAATACTAGCATAAAAAAATAGAAGCAATACTATTAACACATTTTTTTAGCATATTTCTTTAAATATATTGTTTATTATTAATTAAAATTTATTTAAAAATTAAACTTCTACAAAATCATAAATGAAACTATTAAATATGAATAGAGACTCACAAAATGTTATAATTTTTCATAATTTTTAACTAATAACAGAAAATGTGTTAAAAAATTGTTAAAATTTATGTTGCTAGCATTTTTCATTCATCAAAAGAATAAATTGAAAATTAGGGATTCTACAAAAGAATGATCTATAACCAAATTATGATAAATGTTACAGATTGAAGTAGTGTTAGGAGTGAGCATGACCTAACTTGGTTTGCTAGCTCAGCTCCGTCCAAAGTTGATTTTGACAAATTCACGTTTTGAAAATAGACCTAATACATTTTTAGGATTGTTCAGGTTGTGCTTTGAGTAGTCCCAATCTTGTTAATTTAGTGTCTAAAATTCTCTAAAAAAATATAAGTTCTTTGAATAATTATGTATTAATAATAAATCTTTTATTTAATAATAATATGTGTATAACATAAACATGAAATTGTTTATTTTAAAATATCTATTAGAAAATATATCTTAATTTAAGATTTATCCTTCTTTCTTTCTAAAAATTAACTATACATAATGTTAAGATAGTATTTTGCGGTAAAAATCGAGTTAACCAATTTTATCTCAATACTTTAACATATTTCAAGTATTGATGGAATTGGGATTAGATTTAAATGAAGATCGAAATTTTTAATTTGATAAAAACTAGAGTAAATTTATCCTAACTGTCTTTTGCTCGCTCCAAATAGTAGTATTAAAGGAATGATATGGTGTTTACGACCTATCCTATATCTCAATTATCAAACTCAATCCTAAGTATTATTTAAATCCATATTATTCTGTCTGGAAAAAAAATGTCTTACTAATATTCCAAATCATGTCCCAATAGTCTGGGTAAATTCTTGGTCAAATATAGTTTTTTTTCTTATTTTGAAAAATGAATATAGTATTTATTTTTACTTTTAATATATTAATATTCATTAACTCATTGCTAGCAGCTTGGTGGAAAACTGATGCCTTTGGGGTCTCCTTTTCTAGACCTTTGTCTTCTGTCTAATGTTTCTCATTGATAAAAAAAAAAATACCAACTCACTGCTTGGTGGTAATATTTTTGTCATCGTCATATTGAATTATTGAGTTAGTTATTTACCTATATGACTAACTGATATCTATCCCATAGACTCAATTTTAGTTCATTTACTCATGCTTATTTACTCCCGCGAAGAGATCAAGAGATAAAAAAAGAAGTATAATATACCTAATGACGCAATGTAATAAGAGTTTATTAAGCTTTATGATGTAAAAGAAATTTACAATGTGAACTAATAATAAATTAATCGTATTAATATAATTTTTGAGATAATTATTGTTAAAATTATTAAATCATATATATAGTTTGCAATCAGATCAATAAAAAAAATTAGATCACATACATTTTTATAAAAGATTCAAATTTAAAACTTTTAATTAAATTAAAATAATTTTAAGTTAATTAATTCACATGGTTGTAATATAAAAATGTTGATAAATATAATGAAAAAATAAATTCTGTCTCATTCTGCAAAGAAAACATGGGAGCTATAAAAAAATATTATGAGCACGTAACATTTTTCTCATGTAATGAAAAAATAAAAATGTTGATAAATATATAGTTATTTAAATTGTAGAATGTGGCCATGCATGATTACTCATTCCGAAGAGCCACCAAACACAATTGTAGTAGTTTATATAAGGCACACACAAACAAAGTCTCTCTCATTGTTTTGTCTCTCGTTTTCATTTTTCATTGTGCAAAGATGCCCAGCCTGTACTACAAACACCTCCACCTCGGTTTCTTCAAGCTCAAATACCCCACCATTCTCTGCCAACCTCACCACAACGATCACACCCCACCACCTTCTTCTGCCGACAACTCCACAATCTTCCCCTTCACCGACACCACCACCTCCTCCTCCTCCTCCTCCTCCACGGAGCCAGACTTCGCCTCCATCTTCGCCTCGCAGCGCTTCTTCTTCTCCTCCCCGGGCACCTCCAACTCCATCGTCGAGTCCCCCGACACGCGCACCTTCATGATCCCCACCGGTGGCGGCGTCAGAGTCCCCAAGTACTCCCTCAACCCCTACGTCGATTTCCTCCGCTCAATGCAGGAAATGATCCGTTCTCGCCAAGTCTTGGACATCACTAAAGACTCCGAATATCTCCATGAGCTTCTCCTTTGCTACCTCGCTCTCAACCCTACACACACTCACAAGTTCATCCTTCGCGCATTCACCGACCTCGTCCTCGAACTATTGTCCTCCTCCCCGTGTCGGACGCACAACCACAACCACCACCGACGCCACCGTAGTCTCTCCGGAAGGTTGCTGTAAAAAACAACAACATTAACTTAATAACACGAGGTTCGTTTCAAGTCATTTTATTTTCTGACGAGATAAAAGAATATATCTGTGGTACCAACATGGTGTTGTTACGTATCACTGATAATTTTGTTTCTTAAGCATACCATCAGATTCAATTATTGGTCTGTCTGTATGTAAAAAAAAAAAATCTGTTAAAAGAGGTCAATCCTTTAAATGAATTTTTAAAAGTTAGTCATTGGATCTCCACTAAGTGATGAGTGATTAAAAATAAATATTTGGGGTTGTATATATGATCCACTTTTATGGGATTATTTTTGTAACTTTGGAAATAGTGGGAACAGGGTGGCGTTTGTATTTTGATGATCAAAATGACAAAGTTAGCGAAACCAAGGAGGGATGAATGCTGCTTCATTATAATATAGAGTACTCGTAACAGTGCTGCTGCTTTCTGTTAGTACTTTGTTATGTAAAATAACTAAATTACAACTACTCTCTCTGGGTTCTCTTTATCTATTTTTTTTCTTGAAAGAAAAAAAAAAAAGCGTGCTGTAATTTGTTAGAATTATTATATGACGTTGGTGATGGGGATAGTGGGTGACAAGCAGGGTTAGTCTATTGTCCTTGTGTTTGTTGTTGCTGTTGCTGTGTGTGTGGTCCTTAATGGTATAATTAAATAGCTGTAGTAGGAGAGGGATGTTCTGCACACAAACTCACGAGCACCTTGGTTTTCTTGTTATGTAGTAAGGTATAATGGTGGGGTGGCCTTTAATTGTCTCTCCAGTGACATCTCCTCCAGAAATATTCATTTCATAATTAACTCAATAAATTAAAAAAGAAATGCAGCTCTCTACAGCAAAGTGAACTTGAAATGAGTGTGGATAGTTTGGACATTGAGCTTAAGGCTGTAAGATCTCATTTTAGTTTGTAGAGACAATGATAGACCTCAAATTTTTAGTGGGGATTGATCGTTGATTAAAGGAAATTGGGACCATATAAGGATGAAAAGGAATATTGGGATTAATTATGGGGGAGGTGCAGTTGATGTTGCAGGTGGCAGGACTTCCTTTTCCCCTCTTCATTTCAGCTTTTTTTACCCCATGAAAATAACGTACCTATCAAAAGCAGAAACAAGTACAAAAACCAATCAAGGACGAGGGAGAGAGTAAACCTGACAAGTGACAACAAAAAAACATGGCTAGATAAGGTTATTGATAAAATTGCTTAGTGAATAACAGCCAAAAGAAACAGTTTAGTGAATTTAATGTACCAAACTCACACGTGTCGTCTGCTGTGCATTTTCATTCCATTTATCCAGCTTTCAATGCCTCTATTACATACACACTACAATATTGAGTTCCTGAGTTTCCCTTGTTGGTAGAAAACGTGGGTTCTACTCCGTCAACAATATATATCACTTATCATTTTTTTTTTTCTCTTTTTTCATTCTCTCACTAGTTATCAATTAACATTTGAGTTTCTAAATATATTTATCCTTTTTTATCTGAGAAATATGTTAAATAGTAGGAAAACTGTCTAACAAAATAGATGAATTTAAAAATTGCAAAGGCTAAACAGTAGTATCTTAAAATACTGCATAAAAGAATAAAGTGAAAAAAATAATATTAAAAGAACGATTTTAATACTAATTATTATCTTAAAGACAATGATTAAAAAATAATATATTAAACCCTATTTTCTTACGCATCTTATTTTTATTTAAGATATTTATGTCATTTTATATACATATATCTTTTCTTTTCTTATTTTTTCTTGTCAAACAATATAAAAATCATCTTTTTCTACTCTCCTTTTTTCTTTTCTTTCCTTATTTTTTTTTCAATGCAATCACACCCTTAAAGTGAATTTCCCTTCTTTAGAAAAATTCCAAAACTAAAAAAAATTTGTGCCTAAATATTCTTGAGTGAAGTGTTACAAAAGTCAATTTTCAATATAATAATTATGACATCTATTATTGGTTTAAGTTATTTTGCTACTGTACATCACTCCTTTGGTTATTATGTGCCATGCTTAAAATTAAAGAATAAACTTCAGAGCACTTAAAAGAGTTTCGAGAATGATGACTTATTATTTTGTTTATTTCTGTCATTTTGCTTTTGCCAATTAGATTCATTTTAACAGTACTAACTAGCATTCTCTAAAAAAAAAAAAACAGTACTAACTAGCAAATACTCCACAAGGTCTAGAAAATGATAACATTGAAGAGTGTTGAATTCGAAAGGTAGCTTCAAAACGAAAATCCACAAGGTCCAGTGGTTGCTATTATCAGGTTCAAATCCCCAGTTGGTCTAGAAAATGTTTAGCCGGAGCCAAGAGCTAGCGTTGAAGAACTCAAAATTCGCATTTGGGCATACAAAAAACGTTTAGAAGGCATTAGAATAGACATTTGTGTTTACTCTGCTTAATAATTACTATTTGTTTAATGCCCCCTGCAGGGGAAACTAGGGGACAAACAAAGAGAATCCAAAGAGAGAGCTTCAACAACTACGGCAAAGAATGGATGCTCTTAACGTTTTATAATTAATTAAGTAATTTTAATTATTATGGATTAACAATAGTTGGTTTAGGTAAGTTTATATACCGGACTATTTGTCTTTTAAGTACATGCACTATTATTATATGCCATGTTCATTTGGACAAGAAGTTTATATGCCATGTATTAACTAAGAGTGGGGGTAGAGAGGAGTTTATAGCCCTACGCGAGTGTACCAACCCTATATATATATATATATATATATATATATATATATATATATATATATATATATATATATATATACTTCTCACTTTATCAATAAAACATGCATGATTGCATGGTAAAGATCGCCAATGATTTAATTAATATTAGAAACAGTTGTAGTTAAACAATATACTACAAAACTAATGATAGAGATTGCCATTGGTGGATGCGCACTATAGTGAGAATGTGCATATCATTCTCTCACTTTAAAAAATTACATATAATTATTTAATATTTTTATGTTTTATTCTTCTTAAGTTTATATATTTGAACTCACTATTCTCATATTTTTATATTTTCATATTTTTTAATTTTATATATTTGAACTCACTATTCTTAATTGTCTCCACTGATCTAGGGTCTTAGATCCGTCACTAGATTGCTCTAGAAAACCCTAAACATGTAAGATTATTGTGTTTAATTATGTTATAACACATATGAAATAAGAACAGGAACAGGGTATCATATACATATTTTCTGTTTTGTTAGGAAGTAATAAATGCATTATATAATATTTTAAATTACTTTCAAAAATATAATGAATCCTTTTACATTTTAATATAACAAATATTTTTCTTTTTCTATAAAAGCTTTACATATTTTCAACATGGGCATGCGTCAGTACATAATAGAAAATATTAATTTTAAAAGAAAAACTATAACACTAAAATGACAATGATCCATACATGTGGTTTAATTAAATATTGAATAATCAAGATCGTTTCTTTCTTTTCAATTAGAAGAATGGAAATGAAAGAATATATGATCTTTTTTCATTAAGTATTTGTTTATGGTGAAAATTTGATTAAGTAATCGAA
>PYAF01003201.1:2046744-2074785 GCA_007407185.1 Glycine tomentella
CTCGATAAAACATATGAGATTTTTATATAATCATATAATATTGAATTGTTATCGAAAACAATCATTTTGACGAATATAACTTGTAACATAAATGGTTTTCAATATAATCAATACATTAATATGTTATCAATATCACTAAAGTAGTTTTCTATTAGGTTTGTAGTAGTTTTTTGATGATAAAGATCAATTATTTTTGAAACAAATAATATAATCAAATTTGATTAGAAAGTAAAATTATAATATAAATAGATCAAAAGATTTGTAAAGCAAAATGATTTGAAAGTAAATCAAATGCAAATGCAAACAAAGATAAAATGACAGAAAGTGAAGCCATGTCGAAATATAAATTGAATGGAAATACAAGACAATATAAAAGTTGCAAAAAAGTAAAAAACAAATAAATAAGTATGAATTTAGAGAAAAAAATGGTGATTGAAAGGAGTATAGAATTTGGAGAAGAAACGTAAAAGAAGAGACTTACAAACATAAACTGATCAAAGAAAATAAATACTAAAAATTGTAGATTGCATCAGAGTATGAGTTCAAACATACACTTTGTCTTGGTTACTGGTAGCCATTTTCCTTATATGACATGTTGATGTAAATGTTTTTGTGTCATCTTTGTAACTAAGGAAAAATTATCACCATTATGTTTATGTACACTTTGTCTTGCTTATCGGTAGCCATCTTCCTTACATATACGTCAATACGTGTATTATTCCTTTAACGTACAAATGTTTCTTTGTTAACCTTGTAAAAAAAAAAAAATCTACTATTGGTTTCAGGATTCATGATTGAGAAGTTGGATTTATTGAAATGTTTATCTTCTGTTCCATACCATCAATTATGAAACAAAGGTAATCAATCTCATGGGGTAGTGTAGATACCAGCTTATAGCACCCTAAGCAACATATCTTATTGAAAGTGATGTTAGATTTAATTGGATCCTCTATTGACCAAAGATGAAACCCAGCACATCAATGGTTCAATCATAAAAATGTCGTAATTAAGCATGTTCTATTATTATCTTGTTTAAAAAAGAAGAAAGAAATTAATGTTATTTGTAAAACAACTTATATAATACTCTCAATTTTTTAATTAAGAGAGAAAGAGAGTAAATAAAAGAAATAGGAAATTTAATAAATACTATATAAAAAAGTTTTATTGAATAAGTTATTCTATAAAATAAAAATAACACAACTAAAAAAAAAGTACCTAAATTTAAGTCTGCATGGACAGGATTTGACACCGCGACCCCTCCTATAATTAAAATAATGCCAATGTAGAGGACAAGTTAGAAATAGAGTCCAATTGAGGGTAATCAGGCTAGATTGGCTCATCTGAATTCATTGCCATCAAATATTCTGCAGATAAGAAATGTCTGAAGTGGATCCTTTCATCTACACTGTTCAAACTTCAAAGCTTCATTTCGTAAACACAAGATATGAATAGAGTGAGTAAAAAGTTAGCCAGTTGGAAAGACAAAACGACAAATCTCGAATTATGGAATTATAAACCTATATAAAATAATATTTATATATATATATATATCTTAAAATTATTTGGTAATACAAATATTTTTTATTCATAATTATATGATGATTTATATTAACCAGTATTTTTAAACATTTATTAAAAATGGAATATAAATATGTTTAATTACTATTGTATTATTAATATATTAAGGATTTAATATTTATTTTTCATAAATTCTCAACCAAATGCACTAAAAGTAGTTGCTAACATTAATAATAGATGCATTATAAGTTATACATATATGGACCTCGCTTTTTGGTTTGGCCTCTTGTGCTATGGCCACCAAGACTTATTACTTTGGAAAGTTCTAAAGGTCAATTCCATTGTGAGATGAATTGAGGTGGAGAGAAGAGATAGGTAGCAAGAGGGAAAAAAAGTATAAAGAAAAAATAATAAATATAATGCTATATAATGAGAAAAAAGCGTTAAATAGAAAAAATTGATAAAAATAGGATGTAAAAAATGAATATATATAATAATAATAATAATAATAATAATAATAATAATAATAATAATACTATTATTTTCTTAATTAATTCATTTTTTTACAAAACAATTTATAGGTGTTCATCGGTTGAATTGGTTTGAATTTAAGATAAAATCAAATTTAAATCGATCAATAGGTATATTTCTATTTTTTATTACTAAAATACCATCTAATTTAAACAAATACCTATATAAATCCTAATTTTACAGAACATGTGTACTTTTCTTTAAACCCTTAATTTTGCACCTTTCACATCTTCATTATTTTCTAAGTCATATATATTTTTGCAACTCATCTTCATCGTTGTTTAAATCTTATGTTGATTTTCCATCTAAAACATAATTTTTAAAGATGATTTTTAGAACTATGTTATTGTTTTTGTAAAACATAATTCTGAAAATGTCTTTTTGGAAAAGATAATTCTTCTTCTTAAATATAATACTATGTTATCTAAGTCGATCTTTAAAGTGTGTTTGATTGAGATGATGAAAAAATAAAAAATAAGTATTTAAAGTAAAGTTAAATTTAAAAAATATTATCTTCTTTCCTTATTATTGATAAAAAAGAGATTGACACACTTCTTGTCTTTTGTCTCTTAATTGTGGGTGATGGAGGAGGAATGCATGGAGGGAGTGCATACGTGGCGGAGAAACGGTGGTGTGCCGTGGACGAGTAAATAAGGTTTTTGAAAGAAACCATTAAGAAGAAGAATTTAAAATTAGAAGGACGTCTAAGAGAAAAAAAATATTTT
Organism: Glycine tomentella; assembly: GCA_007407185.1. Classification (NCBI taxonomy): domain Eukaryota; kingdom Viridiplantae; phylum Streptophyta; class Magnoliopsida; order Fabales; family Fabaceae; genus Glycine; species Glycine tomentella. The sequence goes on from PYAF01003201.1 coordinate 2,049,519, forward strand.
GAAAAACAAGGGAAAGATGATATATTTAAGAATGAGGAAGGTGTAATTAACATTTGTCAAAGATAAATCCGAAAACCAGTTTGGTTGAAATTTAATTTGTGTTGCTTTCTTGCTTTCCCATTATATATATATATATATATGTATATATATATAAATAAGTAAATTAACTAAACTAACCCAATCTGGTTTAGTTAATTAATTTGATTAAATTATCAAACTCATCGGTAAATCCAATCTGGTAAATCCCGTATGCCAGCGCATCCAACAAAGCTACGTTATTTACGTTATTTTCTGGCCACTACTAATGAAACAGATGTATTGGACGTGGTAAAAGTGCTTTTGTCTTCTTCCATGTTATGTAACCTCGGGAATGGGTATCTCCACCTCCGTTTGAACAGCATTTTCTTCTTCTGTAAGGGCTATATAGACTTGTAGGCATGGTTCTTCTCAGGATGAGCTGGACGAAGGTCTTGTTTTAGATAGTGACTCATCGGATATAAATGTAAATGGTGATTTTGATCTTGCTTTTCTAATTCCTTCTTCGGGCATTATCGGAATGTAAGACCCACATCCAATTCCATGTATGGATGCACATTGTTTTGTGAGTCACTAGTGTTTAAATTATTGTAGGTTTAATAGAATAATGTGTTGAATGTCTCATCATATAGGAGAGGGCAACGTTCCATTTTAGTCTGACATAAGCCATTATACAAATATTAATTGGGCATATCCAAACTGGTCCCGTAAATAGTGAAAGCCTAACAAACTGCCGTGCAAATCTCGACTAGTAGCCGGCTCAACCCCTAACAAATCACCAATAATAGTCCCAAAGTTATGTCGTTCGTGACGGCTAAAGACAACATCATCATCGGTCGGCAACCACAATAGATGATGGACATCCTCCAGGGTGATCGAAGCATGGGTCTAGCTTATTGATACGTTTCAAAAAGAACCGCACACAAGTACGTTTTTTTACTGGCAAAAACCCGCGCTCAAAATAAAAAAAAAAAGATTTCTTTTTTTATTTTGAGCACAGGTTTTTCTAGTCTAAGTATATCATCACCTCACCCATCGTCATATGGAACGTATTTGTCTCTGGTTGCGATTGCTCGACAAGCATTGAGACAAGGTGGTGGTCGATTTGAAAAAAAAATTGCACAACAGTGACGTATACATTACGATACAATGAAAACAACAAATTGAAACTTAACACAATACTGAATATGCTTACTTTGTGATTGTGCTTATACGCAACATCATAAAAACATGCCTGTCTAAGCCACGACTGGACCTCCTCAGGTATAGCCTGATGATCGTGTGTCGCGACATGCCTAACATTAAGAACATGATCCCGCATGGTCAGATCAGCCTGGGAATTCCACACATAAGTGGATATATGTTTCTCTGTAGTGTAAGGAGACTCTACATCGATGGACCGGAGTCAATGACGCTCAACGCAGACTCAGGCGATTGGGTCAGTGGAACATGTTCATCGTGATCCATTACTCTATATCAAAATTTTTTTACAAAATTTCAATAGATAAATACATCAAAAAATTATAACATATACCTATTTTATAAATTATAAAATTACTATATGCATAACACACAGGTTACTAAGCTACTTAAATATAAATATTAAGGTAACCACAACATGAAATAATAAAATTAAGGTAAACACAACTATTAAGGTAAATTTAATTATATACTAAAAATTATTTATTTTAAATGATTATGTTAAAAATGGATCAAATAATAAAATTAATACACACATATATATATAAAATTAAACACAATTAAGGTTATATTTTTTTAATATAAATTTTCTATAAATATTTAAATAAATTGATATGTTTCACATTATATTTATTAACTATAATATATAACTAATTTTATTAGTGTTACTATATATTATATTTATTAAATCAAATCTTTACATCGAATTAAATATATATAATTTAGAATACACATATATAATCACCGTACAACTTCCTAAATAAATTTATAATTACAATTTTTGGATAAATATTTTATAACAATATTCCATTAAATAGATGAAACTCTAAAACTTAACGATTATAAACTAACACTAAATATTCTTATATGTCTATAATATATCCTAAAAATTTAACAATTATAAACTAACACCAAATATCCTCTAACCTAATGTTTTAAATCTCAACCTAAACATTATTTAATAACTAAAACTATATAAATTAATATATTAAACAATTAAAATACAAAAATAAAAACAGAAAAATAGTAAAAAAATAAAAACTAACCAGGTGAGAAAGTGGAGTAAGATTGAGAGAGGAAAGTGAGAATGAGATTGAGTGAGGAAAGTGATAGTGAGAATGAGGGGGAGTGAGGGGGAGAGATGGGGGAGGGGGTTTAAATAGTGTGCCAATTTGACTTAAGTGGTTGGATCCACAAGCAAAATAAGAGTGGCACGTAATATTTTTCTAGCGCCATGTGTTTTCAGCCCGTCACATCACCTTACATAATTAGCTTTCCTTAGTGACGAAATATGCCATGTGGCATTGTGGGAAAATGCTATGCAGGCGTGACATTATGGGCAATGTTTTTTTTTTTTTAAGTGTGTCAGAATGGCCACTGTCTCAAACTTGACCACGTGGAAGGCGTATATGTCTAATGCAGTTCAGGATGGCCGGTGTTTGCAATTGCTGCGTTTAAGAAGTTTCTTTGTGTAGATGGAGAGCCAAATGCAATAACGTTTTGTGTGTTTCTCAATGCGTGTGCTGACATGGTGAGCTTGGAGCTTGGGCGTCAGTTACATGGATTTATAGTTCGGAGCCGGTACAGGGAGGACGTTTCTGTTTCCAATGGGCTTATTGATTTCTATGGAAAATGTGGGGACGTTGTGTCTTCTAAAATGGTTTTTAGTAGAATGGGTAGTGGCAGGAGGAATGTTGTAACTTGGTGCTCTATGGTTGCTGCTCTTGTGCAAAACCACGAGGAAGAGAGGGCGTGTATGGTATTCCTTCAGGCGAGGAAGGAAGTTGAGCCAACGGATTTCATGACATCGAGCGTACTCAGTGCCTGCGCTGAGCTTGGGGGGCTTGAATTGGGAAGATCAGTTCATGCTCTTGCTGTTAAAGCATGTGTTGAGGAGAATACATTTGTTGGGAGTGCACTTGTTGACTTGTATGGAAAATGTGGAAATATATAGAGAACGCGGAGCAAGTCTTTAGAGAAATGCCTAAGAGGAACGGGAACCTAGTCACTTGGAATGCAATGATGGGTGGATATGCACATCTGGGTGATGTTGACATTGCTTTGAGTCTCTTTCAGGAGATGACATTGGGCAGCTGTGGTATAGCACGAGTTATGTGACACTAGTTTCGGTATTGTCAGCGTGTAGTAGGGGAGGGGCAGTGGATTGAGGCTTGCAGATATTTGAATCCATGAGAGAGAGATATGGAATTGAACCGGGTGCTAATCATGATGCATGCGTTGTGGACCTTCTTGGGAGATCTGGTTTGGTAGATCGTGCATATGAATTTATTAAAAGAATGACAATTCTTCCGACTATATCTGTGTGGGGCTTGTAAGATGCATGGGAAAACAAAGTTGGGGAAAATTGCAGCCGAAAAGAGCTTGATCCTAATGACTCTGGGAATCATGTATTGTTTTCTAACATGCTTCCATCTGCTGGCAGGTAATAATTCAAAACAATGCTAACTAGTTTTCCTTCTTTAACAGCCTTGACTAGTTAGTTGAAGTGTTCATTTTATTTGGTAGAATAACCTGTCACATCCAAATTAGTGTCAAAGAATTTTTTTCCTTTTCATTTGCTGCATCTAGTGGGATAAGGCTTTTGTTATTGTTGTTTATTTTTTCTGCAGTTGCTTTAACATATTTAGCCAAAACTAAAACTGTCTCTTCCTTTTGACTCAACATTGTTTATGGCTCTCTTGCTAATGCTTGTAATTACTAAATGCAGATGGGAAGAAGCCACTATTGTCAGGAACGAAATGAGAGATATTGGTATTAAGAAAAATGTAGGATATAGTTGGGTTGCTGTAAAGAATAGAGTCCATGTTTTCCAAGCTAAGGATAGTTCTCATGAAAAGAACTCTGATATTCAGGCAATGCTAGCTAAGCTGAGAGGGGAGATGAAAAAAGCTGGGTATGTTCCTGATACCAATCTACCGGTCTTTGATTTAGAAGAAGAAGAAAAGACTTCAGAAGTGTGGTACCACAGTGAGACGATTGCTCTAGCTTTTGGCTTCGTAGCTCTCCCTCGTGAATTTCCCATATGTATCACAAAAAATCTTAGGATCTTTGTAGATTGTCATAATGCCATTAAGTTCATCTCAAAAATTGTTGGAAGAAAAATTATTGAGATAATAATCGTTTTTATCGCTTTAAGGATGACTGGTGCTCTTGTAAAGATTATTGGTAATAGTTCCATACTTTCATTATTTTAACTGTTTCATATGCCTCAAAGGGTATGTTGCTGTAAGCAATGGGGTTGTAAGCAACACATCAGGTTTACGTTCTCTGTACCCATGGTGGAGGTGTATGCCGATCAATTGTTACTTCGACGTTGCATCTGTCATTGCCTAATAATTGTGCAGGGGTTTGGGGGCTAATGTACCATTCCGCATAGGTATGAAGGGATTGAAGTAGTGCAGGGGGAGGTTATCATTTATGTATGTGACAGGCTGATTTGGTTTTGGTATGTGCAGTTATGTAGGTGGTATTGATGGTATCTTATGCCTGGATTGGATGGGGGATTACATTTTTTTGGGTGGTCGAGGCAGGTAAACAGTCACAAAAGTTTATCTGATTATTTTCAATGATGCTATAGAATTCAGTGACTCAGTTTATACCTTAGTTTAGGGGCTGCCGTGCGGTGGTGAGTGGGGTTGCAGGGTGTTCGATTTCTGATGATGTTACAACTTACAAGGGAGTTCTCATACAAGGATGGGCAATGTGTGGAAACTGGAAAGTGTTTTATGGGGGATATTGCAGCTGCCATGGTGTTTCTGCAGAGCCGTAGCAAGGTAAATTTAAAGCTGACTTGGACAATGAAAATCTATGGACTATGGAGTTTGGTCTTCACACAAACGTACGCCAGTGCATCACAGACTGGGGGTATCTCCATTGTAAGCATCACACACGCAAGGTATCTTCATTGAACACATGTATACAAGATAATATATGCTTCGGGAGGCGGCAGCAAAGATGGGGCTGTGGAGTGGTATCTTAGACGTATACAATTTAAGTAGTTAAATATTTCATGATGTGGGAGTTTGGACCATTTCATGATGCTTGTCAAACAGAACAATCTGATTTTGGGAGGCAGAGCACTGTGATTGAGGTCACATATCTAAGTAGTTAAATATTGTAACAATTTTAGTTTGAGAAAGGACTGGATGAGCTTAAGCAAGAATACTTTTTTGAATGTAAGAATTATACATACTTAAAATTTGTAATAAATAAATATTTTTAAACATATAAATTGTATTTTAAACTATTAAGGATTTATTTAAAATTTAAAATTTAATTAACAAATAAAGCTCAAAATGATAGATTGAAAAAGATAAGAAATTAAGAAAAATAATTCTAAAAACACTCGTTAATTTTTTATTTTTTCTTCTAAAAATACTTATTTTGAAAAATAATTCTTAACAGTCCGTTTGATTGTAAGGATATGATAGTATAGGATAATTATTCCATCTTGTTTGTTTTATCAAATGAAATATAATAATGCTTATTTCATAGGGTTTGTCTAGTGTAATTTTTATCATAAACAAAAACTGACTTAAAAGATAGTACGATAGAATAAGCTCTCTCCTGTCCTTATTCCCTTTTTCCTCTTTTTCTCACCTGTGAAAAGACTTATATATTTTCTGGTCACGTCTCTCTAGTGTAATTTATAAATCTTTTCTTAGTAATAATATATAAATTCCATTACACAGACAAGATGAAATAATATATTTATATATATAGTATTATAAAAAATAGTCAATACCATAATTTGTAAATTAAAATATAATCTATAGCAATATATATTATATTTTAATTGTACAAATTATTCTTTTTACATATTATGAATATATCTCCCTAATTTGCTTGGAATTAAGAATATATGATCTCTTTTCTTGGGATTTTTTTACGAAAATATGTAAAAAAAAAAAAAATATTTCTGTAAGAAAATTTAGTATGAAAGCTATTTTTGTATGACATTGGTGATTTTACTTTTTAACAGGTTTAAGTTATAGGTAAGAATGAAAGAAAGAAATGAAGTTTTAATCTGGCATCCTTGCTAACAAACTAATCATTTTCATAAAAGATTTTTTTTATCTGACTTTCTTTTATGTTATTAATTATTCTCTTATTATGACTGAAATAAAAAAAATAAACAATCTTGAAATTAAAATGACTGTCACTCTTCTGCATCGGTTACAATTTATCCGATGCAGTCATCGTTGAGGGAATAACCGATACGGACTAGGAGTTTGTGAAAAACAAAAAAAATAGAGACTAGGAGCATCAACCCCAGCAGAACCAACCTTCAAAGTTTAAAACAGCACCTTCTTCCTTTTTCTTATGTTTCTTTCCCTTCTTCCTCTCGCAGAGGTTGCTCTTGCAAAGCCATTCTCAGCACCCACCTCTAGCCACAACATGTTTGGACCTCCTTCCGCTGATTTTGAGCTCTCTTCTTTGACGGCTCTGTCCCCATTGGATTGTCGTTATTGGAGCAAAGTTAAGGAACTGGCTCCTTTTCTGAGTGAATATGGCTTAATATACTTTCGGGTTATTGTTGAGGTACCCTTTTGCTGATTCCCCTCTTTTTTGAGACCCTTTTGATTGAAGAACCCTTTTTTATTTTCTGTGTTGAACTTTCTCTTTTGGGTAGTATTGCTCTCTAATGATGTATATATGTGTATGCTTCCTGTTAGATTAAATGGTTGTTGCAGCTATCTCGGATTCCTGAAATTGTTGAGGTTCCCAGTTTCAGTGTTGGTGCTAAATCTTTTTTACAAGGCCTGATTGATGACTTTAGTGTTGATGATGCCTTGGAGGTTAAAAACATTGAGAGGGTCACAAATCATGATGTGAAAGCAGTGGAGTACTTCTTGAAACAAAAGTGTCAATCCAATGCAGAAGTGGTTAAGGTTGAGATTCACTTTTATGTATTTCTTTGTGCTATGAGGTTGTACACTGTTTTCTGTTTTAATCATGAGTTCTGATGGATTGTATTATTCTAAAACCTTTTTGTAGCTTGAGTTTTTCCACTTTGCGTGCACATCTGAGGATATAAATAATCTTGCACATGCCTTGATGCTGAAGGAAACAATGAATTCTGTCATGTTTCCTGTCATGGATAAAATAATCAAAGCTTTATGTGACATGGCTAAAGATTTAAGAATTTGTGCTCTTGTCCCAATGCTTTCTCGCACTCATGGACAGGTATGTTCATTTGTGCATTTGTTGAACATTTAAGAATCAATGTATTATTGTGGGATGTAAAATTGACCTATTGCAAATGCTTTAACTTTGTAGTGACAAACAATTGGTTTTTAGGCTTTTGAGCTCCTGTTATATGAAAGGTCGTAGATATTACTTAGTTCATTTTAAACACTTTTGCAATTCATTAGCATTATTGTTCTTTCACTTCATTAGTTGTTAATTCTTCTTTGTTAAAGAGTCTTGATTGAACTTTGTAATTTTCCTGCACTATCCACAAGCCAGCTTCACCAACTACCCTGGGAAAAGAAGTGGCGATATTTGCTGCGAGATTATGCAGAGAAAGGAAGGAATTGTGATATGCGCCTAGCATATAAGGATTTTCCAAGCAAATAAAATTTTTAGACTTCTGCTATCTCTATTGGTGTGTACATATACATTGTTTCAGAACATTTCATCAATTGTTAATGAAGCTCAGGCTAGGTTTTTTTTTTTTTTTTTTAAAGTTCAGTGATATGCGTCTAGCATATAAGGTTTTCCTAAGCTTTTAAGAGTGAGAATTGAGCTTTAAGCATGGATAATTACCCTTTTTGTGTTGTGAATTGAGCTAATGTGATAAATTGCCAGGGAATCAATCAAAAGTGCCAAGACTAAGCAAAAATCAGAAGAAAAGAACCAAGCCTGGAAGAAAGCTATGGCGCCATCAGCGCCAAAAGCACTGGAAGTTGGCGCCAAGAGCGCCAAAGCCACGCCAAAGGCGCCATATGTTCTGGTACCTAGCGCCAGGAGCGCCAGTGTCATGCCACAAGCATCGTCAGCTCTGGAATCTGGCGCCATCAGCGCTAGTATGGCGCTTGGAGCGCCATGATCTCTGCGAAGTCGCGCCAAGAGCGTCAAGATGGCGCCAAAGGCGCCATTCGTTTTGTAATCTCGCACCATCAGCGTCAGGCTCGCGCCACAGGTTGACAGAAGCCCTATAATTAAAGCTGTCAAGGGCAAAACAGGGACTTCACAAGCTACACTATAAATGCTTGAATCTCAGCATTCAATGCACGACTTCTTGGAGGGAAATAGCACAAAATAGGGTTTTAGAAAGCTTGGGTACCTTAGCTAGGGTTTTTGGGAGATTGAAGGCTCAAGTGGAGGGTTCTCCATCTTCTTCTTCCTTGCACTTCAGCTGGGTATGCCACTTTTTGTATCACAGCCAACCACCATGAGGTTTGGCTGATTTCATATTGTAGTTAGGGCCAAGCACTTAATGTAAATTCCATTGGGTTGTATTGAATGCTATTATTCATTTATCGAAAGTTGTTTTACTGCACTTTGCTTGAATATCTTCATCTCTTCTTTAGACTTGATCAATCTAGCTGAGAGCTTAGAGCTAGGGTTCACAATAGGAATATTAGGACTTTGGTCTTGGAACTAAGTGTGGTAACTTGCTTTACATCACTTAGGAATAGGGATGCATGCTTGTAGCTTATTCATGTGTTTACTTAATGCTTAACCCTAAGAAAGTTACTAAGGGATTAGGGCTTGCTAGTGGGTTAAAGAGCTATGTCACTGAGGGATTGGTGATTAGGTAATATATGATGAACACAATCGCTGAATAATTTAGATATTCGAGTATAGCAAACTATATAAATTCATTGGAAGGAACATTGAGTGTAGGTTGCCCTAGTTACATTCATTTACATATCGATATAATCCTATTTACTTGTTGATAATATTCATGTTCATAATTAGGTTTTAATTTAATTTGTTCTATACACACAACAACAACTTTATCCATTTTATTCGTCATCCAACTTATTGATTCAATTTATAATTTAATTGGACAACAATCCTTGTGGGAACGATATCTTTCTTATCACTTTATTACTTGTACGATCGGTGCACTTGTCGAGTACGCAACATTCGGTCCTTATATTTGATAGTTATATCTTGAGTACTAACAAAATCAAAGCTAAGTTAGAGCTATCATTTCATGATCATCTGATGCCAACTTGAGTTGGTAACTTAATATATCCTGCTGATTACATAACTCCACTTGGTTAATAGATTGAAACTCATGACTACATGGCAAAGCTTTTTCATTTGCTCATCCAATTCAATAATATATTGATTGACTTTGATAGAGATGTATGGGGATATATATCTTTGGGTTACTTTAAGCAGGTGAGCTTTCTGATGTAGTAGAAATAACCTGAGTATAATGCTATACTTTGAGAGTGACGATAATCTTTTCATTTACAAAACTTTTTATGCAGACCACTAAGGCTGGGGAGATTGGGTCATCAAGTATGCCCCACAAAGTGAATCCTGTTGATTTTGAGAACAACAAAGGTAATCTAGGTGTAGCTAATGGAGGACTGTCCCATCTAAGCATGAAGTTGCCGATTTTGCGTTGGCAGGCAAGGTCTCCTTGAGTTTGATTTTTATTTTGTTTTATTATGGTCATTTTGGTATTTCTATTATTTTAAACTATGATGCCAAGAGGATTTTACTAATATATCTTTTGAAAATTGGTTTAGGCAATTTTCTGTACACACTGCAAATAGTTTTCTGTACACACTGCAAGGGGGAGGGCGAGCCTTGACACAGAGGTAAAGTTGTGTTTTGGTGACTTGTTGGTCATGGGTTTGAATCCAGAAACAGTCTCTTTGCATATGCAAGGTTAAGGCTACGTACAATATCCTTCCCCCTTACCTTTGCATAGCGAGGAACCTCTGAGTAATGGGGTACGTAGTTTTTTTTTTTACTACAAATAATATGCTATGGAAAGAGTTACCCAAGCTATTGTAATCTATAGAACAATTTAGCATTTTAGCTAGCTAGTGATTTGTATCATAAGATGAATCCCAAATGATTTTAAATCTTAAAATACATTAATGAATCAATAAACGTATGATTTCATATTTTCATATCGTCAATACAAATCACATGATTTAACCATTCATTATTTTTCACTTTTCTTTCACCAATTCTCAAGAAAGCAATTGAAAAGTCATATAAACTAAAATTGTTCAATGAAAATGAATTGAAGGAACACTACTGAACTTATCTTATTTGATTATTTCATTACTCTATTTGGCACTCACTCATTTAGTGCATGCATTCTATTTGGCTGTTTCATTGCTTTGTTTCCATTCTTCCAAAGTAGAGGTGTCACAAACAAATATATAATTATAATTTTGCTTTATGAGACTTATGGTTAAGTTGCTTTATCGATTTCAAGTTTAAAGTTATTACATTGAATTGAATACTATACATTTATATGACATATTTCAAGTTATTTTTCATTGTCTTTGAATCTTATGATTCAAGATTCAAAAATTAGCTTGACAATTCATGGTTTAAATCTTGATTTGATAACCTTGTAATCTATTGATCTATTAGCATAATTCAGTGACAATTATAGTCTAATTGTTATTAGCTCTAGAAAATCATTGTTGTTTTTCTATATTCATTTTTCTTTTCTGCAGAGGGGATTCAACTGTCTTAAGGAACATGGGTGTAGGTATAGGGCATTCTCTTCTTGCCTATAAAAGCACACATCAAGGAATGGGAAAGCTTCAGGTATTCAGTGAAACATGGGCTTTATGTTGCTTTTCTCCTACTATGTGCATAATTATCTTCTTTTATTGGAAATATAGCATTATTAGATGATATATTTTGGTTATGTCCACTGTAGTATACTGTTCTTCTGTGCAGGATGCATATACAAAGTTCCCGTCACTGACTATTTGCATAACTGAAGAGCAAGTTTCTTAAGTTTTCTGTTAAATCTAGAGAAAATACAGTAGGTTTTTCCGTTTTTGTATTTTCATTGAAATTTTTTTGTCATAATTTAATTTACAATTTAGGTTAATAAAGCTCGCTTGAGTGAAGACTTGAACCAGTGCTGGGAGGTGCTTGCTGAACCAATACAGACTGTAAGTATATGTGACTAGTTCTGGCCTTATGTGTTTATTTAGTATAATCTTTTTTTATATGGAATATTGGAATGCTTAAAATATACTTGAGACTTGAGTTCTTTTTGTTGATGCATAGTTTTCTTCATGTGATTTAGGTAGAACTAGAAAAGCAAATTATTCCTTTAACTTGACTCTGAAGATAATAGTATTTACTAGTTAATGTCCTTTGAGAGATGAAAGACCTGCTCAATCTGTTTGTAAAACAATTAAATGTTCCCAAAACCTATGAAAGAAATAGAAAGAGGAAATCCTTAAAATGTTTTGCACAATTTTTTTTAAAGATTAATCAATGTGCCTATTTGTCTTTTAGAAATTTAAGCATTCCTGAGTCAATGATTATATTGCATGCCCCATTCTTTTCAATCAGAAAAACTTTAAATTTGTAAGGTTGCTGACTTTCATGAATGAAATGTCCAAATTTATGTGCTGGATTGAGGCAGGGAAACAGTCACAAAATTTTATCTGATTATTATCAATGATGCTATAAAATTCAGTGACACAGTTTATACCTTACTGTGGTGACATTCCATTTTAGTGGTCTAAAGAGAATAGATCAGATACTAGTCCTTATTGATAAAAACAGTAGAACTGATCCTAGGCTTTACTGATAAAGCAGTAGTTTATGCTGTTGAGATTGGAGCATTCTTTTTTTCCCATTAAAGTACAAAGCACCAATTATTCATTAAAATAAAATGGGATACGAATCAGCAGGTCATGCACATGTCATGACTTGTTCAATTACGTTCATGCACATTCTCACATTGAAGCATACAACAAAATCTGATCTTACTATTTTTTATTATATTGATTCTATTTTTGTCTTCTCAAAGAGATTGGAAAGGAAGCATCCTAATCTCATAAGTCGGCAACATTCACTAAGAAGTAGACTGTTCCATCTGTTAAGCTGCCGAACCCACTTTGATTATTCAAACTTTTGACCGAGTAACAAGAGTCTGGTCAATCATTAAAACAAAGTTTAAAATGGAATGAAAAGCTCAATACTTAGTTAATTAACACTTAATAACCAACGGGCTCAGTCTTCCTAGGAAGGACAGAAGAAGTCTTGGTAATATATACAAAAATATTAAAATAATTTGGTGTCATTTTTTTAATAATTTAAAGAAAAACAATAATTAGAAGTACAAATTATATTAAAAATGAAATTTATGATTTAATACTAAATTTTATTAGGCTTCCATCCTGGTAGGAACTAGGTTGGCTGCCCCCCCCCCCCCCAATTTTTATGTTGATAATCTTTTTTTATTTTTACAAGAATTGGTATTGTCAGTTGTGTTATTGAATTTTACTTTTATTTTATTATAATAGTAATAATAACTTTAAGTATTAGGTAGATAAAATTATATAATTATTTTATTACTTTCATTGCTCATATCAGTTTTAGATATACTTATTTCATTTTATGTTGACTTTCAATATAAGTTAACTGCTCTATGAATTAGTTTATGTTCTTAAGTATAGTAATATAATTATTACATGTGTTGTATAGAATTTTTGCAATTATATGTTAATTACTTTCAATTACTTCCATTATTTTCGAATATGTTTTCTAGTTTATATATTGGTTTTTAAAATGATTTTTATTATTACTTTTATTTTGATGTATAGATTAATTTCTATGAAAAAAATAATTTTAAGTATAAATCATTTTAATTCGTGTGTTAATTTTTTTTCTGAAAAGAATAATTTTCAGCTCACTCCCACAGCTCTCCAACAGCTGAAGAAGCAGAGGCAATGCCCCTCCACGCAGCAATTGCTTGGGTCTCTGATTTGAAGCTCGACAACACTATCTTCGAATCTGACTGCAAGCATGTCGTCATTGATTCTTTGCTCTATGAAAAGTTTTCAACAAGTATGGTAGTATTCTTAGGAGCTGCAAAAGAAATCTTAGTGAATTTCGAAACTTTTCTCTAAGTTTGTTAATCGTCAAGTCAATCTTCGTTGCTCATTGCCTAACAAGAGTGTCAAGATCCTATGTGGACATGTTTTAACTTTGTTCCTTCTTGTATTGATTCAGTTATTATAAATAAAATGAGATAAGGTATTTCCATTAAAAAAAAGTACTTTTTTTTGTTCCGTCGTCCCTGCATCTGGCAGAGAATATTGAACAAAACGGTTCAACGAGAAATTAAGTATCAGACTAGGTTACTATTCTTACACAATTATTAAAAAAAAAAACTTGTTCGGAGTCAACTGAATGACCAAAGGATCGGTTGCTTTTTAAAACATAAATAACATCAGGCCGGGTTTGGACCATAGACGGACTTACTTGATGTAGTGCTATTTTTTTTAATATATATATATATATATATAATTCTAAATTAATAAATTTTTAAGCATGTTTTGGCCTAAAAAATAACATAAGTAACATAGTTAATTCAAAATTAATATGACTTTTTTTAAAAAAATATTGTTAATGTATATATTAATTTTTTTTATCATAGAATCATAAAGGTTCTTAATGCTTAATAGCATTTGTAATCTTCGGTCTTTAAAGAAAATTTATTTATTTTTTATATTTTCTACTATATGTTCTAAAACCACTTTAAAAAACACATAATTATAATTATTTTGTATGAATTTTAATACTTATTAATTGAACTTTAATTTATATAGTTATCCGGAATCATTTAAACTTGTACCGTCCCTGGTCTTAATAACCAGAAATATATTCTGATCTCATCATCAAAGTACATCATATTTAACTTTTAAAACTCATGCAACTCTAGAGAGACGGCATGTCTACCTACGTGTGGATGTGTTAGGTAGACGCGGTGCAAGGGTGTGTTTGGTACATAAAAACACCATTGCATGCCCAAGACCAAGTCCAGTCAATCACGCATGTCAACCCTCAACAAATTGATTTATCTCTGTTTCTTTGTAATACGAGGAGAAAGTGTTTTTTTGCTTTTGTTATTTGTAAGTTCAGGTTCTTAGTTGTTACTTGTTAGTGTTGAGCTGCCTGTTTGGTCTGTCATTATTCATATATATATGAGAGTGTGTTGCACTCTTGTGGTGTTCTTTTTAGCATGTTTTTTTTTTGTAAATGTTGAGACATGATTATTAATTATTAAAAAAAATATGATGAGACCTAGTCCTATTAATTAATTAAAGATAAATACTAATCAATGTTTAATGTCTTTAGGACACTGATTAAAATAATTTTATTGAAATACATACAATTATATTATTTATGATTTTTGTATATTCTTTTATGATTACTATAATAAATACTTTTTTAAATCAAACCAGTAATCTTAAGACATGATTAATAAGACTCTTAGTTTAATTAAATGGAGTCTTCCACTGATTAATGAGAAGCGACTTCAAGGTCATGTTACATATAATTATAGCGTATAGTTGAGATTCACCTAGTAACACAATTATTGAAATTAATGTTCTTTTAGGCTTTGTTTGAGAGTTAGAAGGGGAAGAGAAGGAAAGAAATTCAAGGGGAAGGGAGGGAGGAAAATAAGGGAAGTTCCTTTCTTCTTGTTTGGGAGTTAAAAATATATTAAGAGAGAGAAATAGAGAGTTAATAAGAAATTTTTACAATTTTTTCCTTATTTAAAAAATTAATACATTATATATTTTACACTGACTAGGGTAGGATAATAATTTTATTAACAGTATAATAATAATTTTAGTTACTTTTCCTTCTAAAACCCCCCAAATAAGGAGAACAACAATTTTAAGGCTTTGGAGGATTTCAGAAGAGTTTTGAAAACCTTAAATCCTTTCCCTCAAAAATTAAAACTCCCAAACAAGGAGATGTCTCTACATAAACCTTTCTCTTCCCTCCCTTCCCCTCCAAAATCCCTCTCCCAAACAAACCCTTAAGCGAACCAATGTTGGACCTGGACCAAACCAAGGTTTTGGGGGAATGGGATTAAACCTACCTAACTCAATAAGGCCATCGAGCGTTTCTTAATTCTTATGGGTTATAGGTTGATTTTGTAAAATAAAAAGTAGGGAGAGATACCCGTTCTTTCTATAAGCATCGCTTTCACGTCACAATAATAGATTTTATAATTAAAAAATATTTCACATTTTTTTTTATAAACAAAAATAGAAAATGATAAGGAACGGTTACTAGATTAAAGTTGCTTTAGTTATAGTTTACACATTTTTAATTCTACTTTGAAGTGTGCAAATTGAACTTCATTCAAAATTATAGTATTTGAGATTATTTTTTTGGTAATGAGAAAATTAGTGTTCATTACGTTTATATATAACTTAACATGATTTTAGAATTTAAATCATATTTGAAGTGGAAAAATACCAACCTAGTTAATTAAGCCATGATGTACAAACTATATTAATTCCAAAGATGTTGCTGTTGCATCACAGGATAACTCTAGAAAAACCCAAGCAAACATGTGAGTTTTTCAAATAGAATACTAAGTTTATATAGCAAGAAATTCAAGGGATGTGTGGAAAAAAATTGTAGCTAGCTGTACTAAAATTCGGTTACGACTCACGAGAATCAGGATGGATATTTTTAACTTAAATATATTTTTGATAATGTAAATTAATATTTTTTATTTTATTTTTATTTTTGGCTTTCGTTTTATTTTTTTACACGTATATTCAACAAAACTTAATTAACACCGAATAACATTTTTTTTTTGGTCGCCAAAACCAAATAACATATGGTTACATTTTTATTCTTGAGCTTTGCCGATTCGAAGCGGATTCTGTTTGAATTGGGATCGTAAACTATGGAAAGAATGGGTCAACATTCTTTTCCTCTGTTCAGAATACAATAGCCTGACTTGAACCTACTTATAATGTTTTTACTTTGTAACAAGTGGGATTATTTTAAATTTTAAAATACACTTTTGTTTAGGAGTCATGTATAAATTGAGCTCCCAGGTAACGGAAAAGTATCACCCAACATTCTTTCTTGCCTATCAGTTCCATTTCTTGCCATATAATTTGTCATCACATTAATCCTACAGACAATAATGGACATTGCAAGTTGTGCACTGCTCATCATTGTCTTGACATGCGCCATGGTTCATGCTCTTCTTGTGGCCACAAAAGCAAACCATAAGCTGCCACCAGGACCATCCCGTGTTCCCATCATAGGGAACCTCCTTGAATTGGGTGAAAAGCCTCACAAGTCATTGGCAAAGCTTGCCAATATACATGGCCCAATAATGAGCCTGAAGCTGGGACAAATAACCACTGTTGTTGTCTCTTCAGCACAAATGGCCAAAGAGGTGCTTCTCACCAATGACCAATTCTTGTCAAACCGAACCATTCCCCAATCTGTGTCAGTTCTAAACCATGAACAATACAGCCTTGCCTTCATGCCCATTTCACCTCTTTGGAAGGAACTCAGAAAAATATGCAACAATGAGTTATTTGCCCACAAGTCTCTTGATGCTAGCCAAGACGTTAGGCGTAACATAGTGCAACAACTAGTCTCCGATATCCATCAAAGCAGCCAGATAGGTGAAGCAGTGGATATTGGAACGGCAGCATTCAAGACTACCATAAATCTTTTATCAAACACTATTTTTTCTATGGATTTGATTCACTCTACAGGTAAAGCAGAAGAGTTCAAGGACTTGGTGACCAATATCACAAAGCTGGTTGGAACACCAAACTTGGCAGATTGTTTTCCAGTGTTGAAGATGGTTGATCCACAGAGTGTCAAAAAACGACAGAGTAATAATGTAAAGAAGGTGTTGGACATGTTTAACCACTTGGTTAGCCAAAGGTTGAAGCAGAGAGCGGAAGGGAAAGTCCACAATGACATGTTAGATGCCATGCTCAACATTTCAAATGATAACAAGTACATGGACAAGAATATGATTGAACATCTCGCACATGTAATTAATCTCTTCTCCTATCCTACGTATATATTGTCATTTATTCTAAATTGTGTTGTTTTATGAATCACTATCTAACTTGGTAATTGAAATTCATGGTTGAATTGAATAGGATATATTTGTTGCGGGAACAGATACAACAGCATCCACCCTTGAATGGGCAATGACTGAGTTAGTCCGCAATCCAGATGTAATGTCAAAAGCTAAACAAGAGCTTGAACAAATGACTAGTAAGGGTAATCCTATTGAGGAAGCAGATATTGCTAAACTTCCATACTTGCAAGCAATAGTAAAAGAGACATTAAGGTTGCACCCACCAGTTCCATTTTTACTACCACGAAAAGCTGGTAAGGATGTGGACATAGGTGGCTACACCATCCCAAAAGATGCAAAAGTGCTGGTTAATATGTGGACTATTGGCAGGGACCCCACATTATGGGACAATCCAACTATGTTTTCTCCAGACAGGTTCCTAGGATCTGATCTTGATGTTAAAGGACGGAACTTTGAGCTTGCTCCATATGGTGCTGGGCGCAGAATATGCCCTGGCTTGCAATTGGCCAATAGGATGTTACTGTTGATGTTGGGTTCGCTTATCAACTCCTTTGATTGGAAGCTTGAACAAGGTATAGAAACACAAGAAATCGACATGGATGATAAATTTGGAATTACCTTACAAAAAGCTCAACCCCTTCGAATTGTTCCTCTCAAAATAAACAACTAGAGAGTTCATGATCTCTGTGTAATGTATGCTATCTGATTCATTTGCCTTTCCGACTCAAAAAGTTATTCATTTCTAAATGTAACAACAAATTGAGTAAAAACTACATGATTTATTAATAATGAAGTCGGATAGTTATGCTGAAATATCACTTATACTCTTTAATTTGGTGACCTCATATCACTTATACTCTAATTACGTGATTCACATAGTTTTAACTAGCCAAGGTGACAATGTCATTGTTTCCTTTATCTAGATAAAGTTTTGTGTATTTGGAAAATTACATATTTAGGATGTGATAAAATATTTTTTTAGTGGCATCTAATTAACAGCAACAATAATAAAGTTATAAAAAAGAAAATAACCAACAAAACAATCTAATGTCAAGAACTAAAATATCATAACATGTAGAACTTTTATTTATTCATGCGAATCAAAGACAATAGAGACAGGATCTTTATTTTTTAGACTTTATTTTTTATGTCTGAGACCAAATAATTCAACAGGGGTTGTTGCTGAACCATACCACATAGTTCTAGTAGAGGCAAAGTTTTTAATAAATAATTAAGGGTGTTAAATTAATAAATAATAGAAAAATATACACATTTTGTATTACATATTTGAATTTAAATTAATTGATTATTATAATAATTAGCACGCACATATATTGGGTTAACTCTATAGAATGATCATTGATTTTGCATGTAGAAATTTTGGTAATTTCAATTAAAAATAGTTAAATCAGTGAACACCGATTAAAAAATTAAAAGTAATTTTTTATTATTAGAATACATAAAATTAAGAGATCTATAACTTTTTTTTTTTTACTCTTGTATGATTTTTATAATAAATATTCTTTCTTTTTAATTATGTGAGACTCTTAAAAATAAAACTTTTTCTTATACTACTATTCATTGGAGCTTGATATCAAACATAAAATTCTTATTAAATACTATAAAATAGTATTTTGAAGATAATTTTATTAAATAAGATAAATTAGTTATATTTGAGACCAAAATATATTTGGGATCGGAGGAAGTATTTTTTCTCATTATTAATGCAGCAAATTGAGTAATATTATCATTTTATAATTTACATATAAGCATGTGCATAATGTGTTATTTTTATTTTATAATATTTATATATAAGTCCGGAATCAGGCAATGATTAGTCACATAGTTATTATGTAGTAAATGGAAAAATTTTAATTAATTATGGAGATAAATAATATATTAGGAAGTTATGTAATATATTTTATAATTTAAAATATTAATTATATTTATGAATATATTTATTATAACCTTAAACATTATATAAAATAGAACATACGGAATATATTCAACCAATGAAACGAATAATTTATTGTATCGTATAGCCATGAACTTGGTAGGTACTAATTAAGGTTTATGGTGGTCCAATTCCCTATGATCACACAAAACACTTAAAAGGGTAGTTAGTCCACATAACTATTCAAAAAACTAACTTTCTTAAGATGGAACATGTATATATAAACTTAAGAGAAAGATCATTAGATATATTTTCATCATTTCACATACATAAACTTAAATATCTAGATTCAACTGATTTAATAGTTAGAATCCTTTTTACATATATTACACCCCATATCAATATAGGAGATTGAAGATCCCACTAAGACGAGAGGGAGAGAGAGAGGAAACATTTAACATCGTAGAGCTCAAATCCATGACCACAAGGTGAAACAAGATTAAAAGTGTAATTGATATCATAATAAATTGAGATATATATATATATATATATATATATATATATATATATATATAAAAGAAGAAATAAAAGATGAAATAAAGAAGAGGAGATTAATTACTCACCAATTTTATGTGGATATGAAACAAACTATTTTTGTCTTCAATTTTGTTAGGATGATGACCAATTCAACAGTGATAAGCAGTACAACCTCAAACCCTCCAGTAAATTTGAAATCAGTGCAAGGAAATAGAAGCGATGTTTCTCTCCATCCGGCCGGTCATACAATATCTTATGCCATAAACTACATATCTCATCGAGATTAATGAATATATTTATTTGTAAATTATTGTGTGTATGACTTTTAAAATATTGTAAAGATCAATAAATTTATTATAAATGGTGATTTATGATTGAATAATTGAAAATTATTTTATACTACCGGTATATGATATTTTTTCTCAATATAATACTATATATATATATGTTAGTTTATTAAATATATATGAACGATGCTTGACTTTTTTTTAGAATGAGTGTGGAAATTGGAAATTATCGTGGGATGGATATTTAAACTTTAATTATAGGCAGAAGGAGACGATGCAAGGATTGTCAATCCACGGTTGGTTCCAGCTCCTTTCTCGCGAAAGTTTTAACTATTAAGAAGCCATATGGCATGCAAAAGCTCAAACCAGAAATTCAACATTCAACGGACTCATCAGTATATAAAATAGACCTGGTCTTACTCTTTTACGTTGTTCTTCCACTATGTGAGGTGGAGAAACCGTGTCGTCATACGTAGCAGAATTTTGGCATTCTCTTAGGTTGTAGTATTCAATATTTAATAGTAAGTGAAGTCAAATAAAATAAAATGGAGTGCAATAGAATGAACTCAGGTTATTACTTAGATATTTTTACAATAAAACATAAAATAATTTATATGAAATGAAATAAAATTTGTTTCGTTTAATTTCATTTGTATTTTTTAAACAATAAAAAAGAAAATCTTATATCACGGTTCCAAATATATCCTAAATAACCTAACTCACTATCGATTTGAAATGTAGAAAGACTTGGTTTTCAAAGCTTAAACTTACAAATTCATTGCATTTAACCAGTAAATTGAATTCACTTTTTTCATAATGACTACTTTGAAGGTTTCATTTCAAACACCCAAAAAAGCCAAGACTTGTTTGGAAAAGCCCACCCAGGCTTCAGCACACCCACTACCTATAGGAATGAGGATCAACGATTCGGCATAAATTCTGAGGATTCTAATTCTTCAAACATTTTTTTAAGGTCATTTTTCAAATACTTAACCAATACTATTTTTTATTTTTATCTTTTTTTTTCCTATGATATGACTATCAGTTATAATATTTTTTGACTTAAATATATTTTTTATTCCTAATAAATATCTACCTTTTGCATATATTATCTAATAAATTTTTATTTTGTGTTGAGTCTCTAATAAAATAATAATTTTATTTTTGATTCTTGATACTTATTTTAGCCTTTGATAAATTAGCAAATTTTATGTTTACTTACTTACTGATAAAAAATTTTCATTGTTATTAATTGGAACTAAAACAAAATTTAATTTATTAAAGAATAAATACGAAATTTGTCAATTTACCTTGAATTAAAACAAAATATCAAGGACAAAAATAAAAATATTGTTTTATTAAGAACTCAACGTAAAACAAAAAATTTATTAGAGAACAATCACAAAAATTAAATATTTATTAGGATTAAAAATATATTTAAACTTTTTTTATTTCTTTTACACTAAATATCAAATAACATTTTAAGTATCCAAAAATTATTATTGTTTGGCATTTTGACATATTTTGGATTAGCTCACAAACTATGGGCAGAATGAGTCTACCACTCTAAGTAGAAGGTCAGCTCTAGATCAGATGTTCACGATAATCTGAACCTGGCATATACATAGTGTATGACTATGACTTTTTGACGTTGATAATAAAAAGTAGCATCATTTTAAGTTATATATATGATGTTTGAAAAATTAGGGCTGGGAAAAAAATATTCATAAAATAATCTATATCAAATCTAATTTAATTCATTTTAAATTTATTTAAATGGATTAGTTTTATATATAAATCTATTTTTTTATTTTAAATCTAATCCAATTAATTGAATATGAAATGGATATGGATTGAATATTTGTTTGAATTTTTTAAACTTAATTTTTTTTGTCAACTTTGATTGATACTATTTTTTTGGTTGACATCAACTAATGATGATTTTAAGCTGTCATCGTTGAGTCTATTTTTCGATTAATGTTGGTAAAGTTTATTTAGTCAACATTGATTGAGACTATTTTTTTGTCCGACATTAGTCGATGCTATTTTTTTGCCAACATCAGCTAGGTTATTTTGTCGATGTCTGTCAAGATTATTTTTTATCGACATCAAGTAGGTTTTTCGCTCGACGTCAACTATGATTTTTTTTGTCAACGTCAGACGAGACTATTTTTTGGCTGATATCAGTTGAAAAAATCATCGACCGACATCAGCCAAAAAAACCTAGTTGGCGTCGGTAAAATATTTCCCCAGTTGATACCGATCAAAAAAATCCTAGTTGATGTCAACAAAAGATATCCCTAGCTAACGCTAGCCAAAAGAAATTGTCATGGTTAATGTTGACCAACAAATCCTAGTTGTTGCCAACAAAAATATAGTTTCAACCAACATCAGCAAAAAAATATAGCTAACGTCGATCAAAAAAAAGTCCAGACGAAAGTTGGCAAAAAATATCAAAGATCGACATCGACAAAAAAAAAACCTTATCAATGTTAGCCACAAAAATCCTAACCAATGTCGACAAAAAATTAGTCACGATCGGTGTTGATTGAAAAACCCCTAGTCAATGTCGGTCAAAAAATGCACTGACTAAAAATTATGGCCGACTTCAACCAAAAAGTAACCCTACCTAAGATCGACCAAAAACATCATTGACCAATGTCGATTGAAAATGCACTGACTAATGTCAGCGCAAAAAAAATAATCTTGGTTGATGTCAGTCTAAAAATGTCTGGATCGATATCTATTGAAATTGCTTTGGTTGAGGTATGCTGTTGCGTACTCGGCAAGTGCACCGGTCGCCCAAGTAATACAGTGATAAAGAAGGGATTTGTCGTTCCCAACGAGGATTGTTTGACCAAATAAACTATACTTTCGATCGATACGTTGGATACCAAAATAAGGAAAGTAATGTTGTGGTTGTGTGTGTATATCAATTGAATGGAATTGAAACTAAAGGCAAGCGGAATTTAAAATCAATGTAATTCAGAAAATAACAATGTGTAAGAAATTGTAGTTAGGGCAACCCACACTCAATGTGCCTCTCTATGACATGATATTGAATACTACGTTCTATTATCCAAGTTATTCAACCAATGTGTTCTCCTTATGTTAACTAAGCTTTGATGTCTCTTCCACTTAGTTCTTTAACCCACCATCCAATCCTAATCTCTTAGTGATCTTAAGCAAGTTAAGCATTAAGCAAACACATAAACAAGTAAGGTTGCAAGCACCCACCCCTATGTCTAGGCGATGTTAGCAAGTTACCACACTTAGGTCAGAAACTAAAGCCCCAATATGTCTATTGTGAACTAAAGCTCTAAACTCTTAACTAGGTTAGCTAAGTCTAGGCAAGAGAAGGAAAAGGAATACAAAGTGTAATAAAATAACTTGTAATAAATGAACAATAGCATTCAATACATCCAAAAGAGATTTACATTAAGTACTTTGGCCCTAACCACAATAAATGCTCAGCCAAACCTCATAATGGGTGGTTGAGTTACAAAAAAAAATATTCCTAGCTGAAGCAAGAAGGAAGAAGATGAAGGAGCAGCCCCACCTTAGTCTTCAACCTCCAACCCTAAACTAAGAGTGCCCAAAGCTTCTAAGCCCTAGAATAGTGTTTTCTCCCTCCCAAAATCGTGCTTTGAAGACTGAGGAAGAGGGTATTTATGAGGTAGTATGTGAAAATCCAAGATTGCCCTTCTTTAGCTTCGAAAATGCACAGACAGCAGAGTCCCACGCCTGGGGCGTGGCATTCCAGACAATTCAGCTTATGGAGGCACTTTCCCACGCCTGGGGCGTGGCTTGGCAGCAAGAATTACAATTTGAGCCCTCTTCCCACGCTTGGGGCGTGGGACTTCAAGCTGGAGGCGTGGACTTCCAGAATTCCCAAATTTAGCATGAATTGTGTGATTTCCTGCTCAGAAAAGGGTTCCAATTAGCATAACACTTGAAAGACATGGAATCATCAACAATTATCATGATTATGTGCAATTCTAAGCTATTTATCAATGCTTTTGAGCTTTTATAAGCTTGGAAAGGACCATATGCTGGATGCATATCATATGCCAAATATACTAACCAATATCGATAAAAAATAGTCTTAACCAAGGTCGATTGAAAATAACTCTTAAATGACCAGGTACTAAGTTTTCACTTTTTAGCATTTAATAACTAAAATTTGTAAAAAAAAATTATAACATTTAAGTGAATATAAATTGGATATATCCAAATTCATATCCATTTAAATGGATTGGATTTTGAATCTAAATTGTTTTAAAAAAATATGGATATAAATTTAAAATCCAATCCATGCATCAACCAAACCAACATTTCGTCTCTTTTTCCCTCGAAATTGGTTAGCAATTCACTTGCATCGCACTAATCCTATAGACAATAATGGACATTGCATGTTGTGCACTGCTCATTGTCTTGACATGTGTCATAGTTCATGCTCTTCTTGGTTCATTCCTTGCAATGGCCACAAAAGCAAACCATAAGCTGCCACCGGGACCATCCCGTGTTCCCAGTGTTGAAGATGGTTGATCCACAGGGCGTCAAAAGGCGGCAGAGTAATAATGTAAAGAAGGTGTTAGACATGTGATATGTGCCTAGCACATGATGTTTCCAAGCTCAATTAAGTCATTAAATGCATCATTTTATATGATAAATAGCTTCCAATTGGTATGAATGTGACTTATAGGCTTTAATGATATATTTTGGTCAAGATTGAAGTAATTGGCAGGTAAAACTGAGCAAAAGTGAAGTAGAAAAGTAGACGGGAAGTTGTGGCGCGATCCGCGCCAATAACTGCGCTATCAGCGCCACCTGGGACCAAGTGGCGCCATCAGCGCCACAAACCGCGCAATCAACACCACAGCCCCTGGAACCCCACGCTATGAGCGCCAAGAGGGCGCCACCAGCGCCACCCATTTTGCCAGGTGGTGCCATCAGCGCCAAATCCAGCGCGGCCAGCGCGGGAGAAGAGTAGCAGTGAAAATGAAGGTGGCGCGATCCGCGCCTGATATGCGTCCAGCATATGGTCCTTTCCAAGCTTTTCAAAGCCAAAATCATTGATAAACAGCTTAGAATTGCATTTAATCATGATAGTTGTCGATGATTTCGTTCTTTCCAAGTTTCATGCTAATTTGAACTTAATTGTAGCAGGAAAACACTTAATTCAAGCAAATTTTGGAAGTTCAGATCACCCACGCCCCAAGC
>PYAF01003201.1:2074885-2134072 GCA_007407185.1 Glycine tomentella
AATTTACATTTGCTTCAGTTCGATTCCTTCTCCCAATTCACACACGCAACACCACAACATTACTTTCATTATTTTTATATCCAACTTATCGATCGAAATTATAATTTATTTGGCCAAACAATCCTCGTTGGGAACGACAAATCCCCTTACTTTCACTTTATTACTTGGGCGACCGGTATACTTGCCGTGAGCGCAACAGCGCCAGAGCTCGATTCTGCAGATTTACAAAGCTGTCAAAGGCCAAACTTGAGATTTCACTTACCTAAGTATAAATAGCAGAGCCTACTTCAGTTTGAAAGATCTTTTGGACGAAATTCATCACCAAAGGAAGAAGAAGAAGGCTTGGGAGCTGAGCTAGGGTTTGGGGTTGAAGGCCCTTCCTCTTCTTTCTTGTATATCAGCAAGCATGCTTCTTTTTGTTGTACCAAGGCCATCCATGTTTAGGTTTGACTAGTTTTCTTTTGTAGTCAGAGCAAACACTCTATGTAAATTTCATTTGGAATGGATTGAATGTTATTGTTCATTAATGTTATGTTATTTCATTACACTTTGCTTGAATGTCTCCATCTCTTTCTTAGATCTGATTAATCTAGGTAAGAGCTTAGAGCTAGGGTTCACAATAGGGATATTGGGACTTTAGTCTTAGAACTAAGTGTGGTGACTTGCCTTACATCACCTAGGGATAAAGGTGTAGGCTTCCAATCTTTTCTAGTGCATCACTTAATGCTTAACCTAATAAATGCTACTAAGGGATTAGGGCATTGAAAAGGGTTAAAGGGTTAATGCTACTAAGGGATTAGGGCTTAACCATTATTGAATGAGGATGCATGAATTGAGTAGCTGGTATAGATGAATGTAGTAAACAATCCTTGCAAGAATGTCATGAGCATGGAGTGTGGGTTCTCTAGCTACATTAGCTTACGTTTGGTACAACCATCATCTATCTTGTGTATATACTTTATGTTTATATTTAGCTTTTACATTTACTTTGTCCACACACATTTCTCTCATATCTTTTGTCATCCAACCTATCGATACGATTTATAATTTAATTGGTCAAACAATCCTTGTGGGACGATATCTTTTCTTATTCACTTTATTACTTGAGCGACCGGTGCACTTGCCGAGTACGTAACAACATGTTTGACGACTTGGTTAGCCAACGGCTGAAGCAGAGAGAGGAAGGGAAGGTCCACAATGACATGTTAGATGCCATGCTCAACATTTTGAAAGATAACAAGTACATGGACAAGAATATGATTGAACATCTCTCACATGTAAGTAATCTCCTCCCTCCTCCTAGCTATTTTCATTTTAAATTATGTTATTTATGAATGACTATAATGGACTTATAGTAACTGAAATTTATGGTTGAATTGAATAGGATATATTTGTTGCGGGAACAGATACAACAGCATCCACCCTTGAATGGGCAATGACTGAATTAGTCCGCAACCCAGATGTAATGTCAAAAGCAAAGCAAGAGCTTGAGCAAATGATTAGTAAAGGTAATAATCCTATAGAGGAAGCAGATATTGGTAAACTCCCATACTTGCAAGCAATAATAAAAGAAACATTACGATTGCACCCGCCAGTTCCATTTTTACTGCCACGAAAAGCTGATAGGGATGTGGATATAGGTGGCTACACCATCCCAAAAGATGCACAAGTCTTGGTTAATACGTGGACTATTTGCAGGGACCCTACATTATGGGAAAATCCAAGTCTATTTACACCAGACAGGTTTTTAGGATCTGACATTGATGTCAAGGGACAGAATTTTGAGCTTGCACCATTTGGTGCTGGGCGCAGAATATGCCCTGGCATGCTACTGGCCAATAGGATGTTACTGTTAATGTTGGGTTCGCTTATCAACTCCTTTGATTGGAAGCTTGAACATGGCATAGAAGCACAAGATATGGACGTAGATGATAAATTTGGAATTACCTTGCAAAAAGCTCAGCCCCTTCGAATTCTTCCTGTTCCTGTCAAAATAAACTACTAGAGAGTTTTCATCTCTATGTTTCCATCAGGAGTTATTAAAAGAAAGTGAATTCCTTCAAGGTAGAAATGTCTAAGACAGACATTACCTATCAAAACATTACTCAATTTTCTCTTTTTTCAGCACCTCTTTTTCTTTCTTTGGGTCCAAGCACATATCATTGTTCTAGCAAAAGTTACATTAATCCATATATAAAAAGAATTTCACCGTCCACATTATAAGTTTGTCATCGTATAAGCCATTAATATTAGGTCCATTAGAGTCTAATGAGTCATTTGCTGGAAAGGGTGATAACTGATAACAGTAAAATACTAAAATTTAATTTGTTGAATGGTTATTTTCACTGCTATTCTTCTAGATGTTGAATACACTAATTCTTCAAGATCAGGATAGATTCGAAAAGAAAACCATAAAATCATATTCCATTAATAAAGTGGCCTTCTAAATTATTTCAGAAGTATGTTGCATAATAACAAACTTTCCTTTCTTTTCTTTTGAAGTAATCTTTATTTAAGAATCACAATCTGTATCACAAGGATCACTGGTTTCGCCAGTTAAAATCCACCACTTGAAATCAGGATTCAAAAATCAGGCTTTCAGCTTCCCGTCTGACTGACTCGAACAGC
Source organism: Glycine tomentella (assembly GCA_007407185.1). Lineage (NCBI taxonomy): Eukaryota > Viridiplantae > Streptophyta > Magnoliopsida > Fabales > Fabaceae > Glycine > Glycine tomentella. Next base: position 2,077,514 of record PYAF01003201.1, read on the forward strand.
ACAGAGGATAGGTATCTCTCACCAAAGCTTGGGAATATAACCTGTACCATATCAAAACTGAACTGTCAACTAAGTGACCCATAATCTCAGTTGGCATCAATCAAAACCAAACCAAACAAGAGAGTAAATTAACAAAAACATGGGAATATTGTTGCAAGTTCTCAACAGACATTTCTATACACTTTGCCAAAATTTGTAGGAAAATAATCAACTAACAAAACAACAATAAGCTTTCCAGCATTTTCTGGTCTTTTTGCTATCTTAATGGCAGCTGCAGCTCCAGATGATATTCCAACTTACAATAATATGTAAAGTATAGGTTCCTTATTAATTTTCCAAATTCAAAAATGAATCCTGAAGGAAACTCAATAGATATCTAGCTATTGGAGGAATAGGCTCAATAATGGCTGTTTCTAGAGATTTCGAACTTACAAATAGGCCTTCTTGTAGTGCAAGAAGCTTTGCAGTTTCTATTGCTTGATCACTTGATATCTGCCAAATCACACATCCATTGTTTAACAAATCTTAAACTGTTACAAATGTCCAAACAAAAACCGAAAAATAATGACAAAATCATATCTTTCTAATAAGTATATTCACACAGAAAGGTGTCCTTATTTATACCATGGTGCAGAAATTAGAACTTAATCCTCAAGGCATCCAAGATTCCCTTCTACCCAAAACAATATTAAGTCTGACATGATGTAAAGGCGCCATTCCAAAAGTTCATAATTGGCTATTTGCAGTTTCCCCACAAACTGAAACTTTGCCCCAAAGCCCACACAACTCAGGACTTCACAGGGAAGTAGAGAACCATATTACTTAATGAAGAAAAAGTGTATAGCAGAAACTAACTGAACAACAAATAAAGAATGTACACCTAAATGGGAAATGCTTAATTAGTAGCAAAAATCTCAAGTCAAAGTAGACACAATACATCAATATCACCAAATTGATATAAAAACAATAAACTACAGTATCAAACCCTACATTTATTAATTGAAAAGTATAAGAATTTCAAGTAATTTATCAATTATCAGATGCAATAACCATATACACAGGAGTTATCACATTGTTTCCTAAAACTGCACATTGCATTTCCAAACAACTTTAGAATAAAGTTATAATATTTCATTTTGTATATTTCTGTCAAGTCTTAAAAAGTGTGACAACTATTCAACAACCATTAAAAGCTTACTTGAACTACTTCATCTACAAGGCTAACTTCCAATACTCCAGGGACAAAACCAGCACCAATCCCTTGAATCTTGTGTGGACCTAGATGTTCACAATGGCAATATGCTCATCATCAGCAACAGCTTAAAGAGCATGTTCTTATCACAACTTTAAGTATTTATTATAAATAAAAACCATTCAACTTGAAGTAACTACCGGAGGGAAGACAAACAGTAAAACATATAAAGACCAGACATAATTTAAAGTAATATTTTTTAGAGAACAAAAAAATTAAATCTCATTAGGGAAAGCATGTGATAATCCAAGTGCTGCAGAATGGAAAAACATATTTAAGGAAGATTGTTTTATTTAGGCATTATTTTGTTATTCTTAGAAATTTTAGAATTTCCTCCTATATAAGAGTTTATTATTATTATTATAGATTTTACTTTTGATGTTCTATGCTCATACGAAAATATTATCATGTTAAGATTTTCTGTTTTGATTTAATTAGTATTTCATATTATATGAAATTAAATCTAAATTAGGATTTTTTATTTAATTATGGTTTATGTATGAATTTGATTATCTTGGGGTTACAAGTACTCTTTAGACGCCTTATGTTATTCAAAACTTAGGCATAATTGTAACAGTAAGATTTCCTTTTCAATATATAGCATCAGAGATACTAGTCAGGGAGTACTCTGCCCCCAAAAGAGTACTCGGTTTTTCTATATCACCAAAAGTCGTTCTGGTCTGCTCAAGTGACCATAAAAAGGTTAAAATTTGTGGGGATCATACAATCAATGCTCTACTAAATAAATAAAACCACTAGCAATCACCTTTTAATAATATGAGCAAGCAGATCAAGACAAAAATGTCATTCCTAAATACACTTTAACGTGGAAAAGTAAGGCAATCACCTAATAATGAATAAATAGAAAAGTAAACAAAAAATCTACTAGCCATGCAACATTTTCATTATTCATGTGAGAAAGTATTCAAAATGAGCATATCGATTTTCACAATGGATCAAAGCATGTGTTATATAACTCATCATGTTTTCCTCCAGAGAGTACTGGACTTTCAACTGGTTCCACATCATAGAGCTGCATAAAAATAAAACTAATAAAAACAATGAGAAGGGGGACTCACTACAGCTGTAAACCATAACCAAAATATATCTCTCCATTCGCAGGAAAGATTGCATGCACATATTCACCTTAAGTTATATTTTAACATATATACAAATTTAAACACTAACCTTTATATTAGGATTCTTCTCTTTAAGAAATTTCCCTGCACCCGTTATGGTACCACCAGTGCCTATACCACTAACAAGTGCCTCAACTTTCCCTCCTGTGCCTTCCCATATCTCTGGACCAGTGGTTTCATAATGTACCTACAAATACAACAACAACAAAATGTGTCACCCAAGTTGTCAAGCATCCACTCTTACAGTTACATAACAAATTTGTATATTACCTTAGGATTGGCAGGGTTTTCAAATTGCTAAAGTATGTAGGCGTTGGGAGTCTTATCTAATATCTCTTCAGCTTTCTGAACTGCCCCTTTCATTCCCTTTGCAGGATCTGTCAGAACCAACTCAGCTCCAAAAGACAGAAGAATGTTTCTTCTTTCAAGACTCATTGAAGCAGGCATTGTAATTATAAGCTTGTAGCCCTTGGCTTCTGCCAGGAATGCTAATCCAATACCAGTATTACCACTTGTTGGCTCAATGAGGATATTCTTCAGTAAAATAAGATAATCCACACGCAACAGAAAAGATACTTGTGAACTCAGGGTTATCCCAAATTAAAACCAACAATTTTTTTTTTTCACACATCCACTTCCTAGTATTTCTCCACAAGTTGTAGCAGAAACTAACTTAACAGGGCATCATTCACCTGGTATTTAAATAACTGCTATGAAATTTAGTAAAGTTCATTTTGTAAGTTGAATATCAGAAAACTGCAACATTTTATTTCAATTAGGGCCACATCCTTACTGATATGCATCTAGTATATAATGTTTTCCAAGCTAAAAGAAGCAAGGAATTAATCACAAAAGAGTAATAATTGTCTACATTTGCTGGAAGTATTGAGTATTCCTTCTCAATCATACTCTCACTCATTTTATACATTTTTATAGCAGAAAACCAAGAAAAGAAGGGAAGAAAACAAGATCAAGAAAGCCAAGAACTCTCTGTGATCTCACGCTAATGGCGCGATAATTGGTGCAATTCACACCGAAGATCTAAATTGTAGAAGTTTCACTGTGATCTCACGCGATCAGTGTGAGAACTGGCGCCATTCGCGCCAAAGAAGTAATTATTCTGTGCACCTGTCTACCAAGCGGTGCGATTAGCGTGAGAAGTGGCGCGATCAGGCGCCAGGATTAGTATATGGTTGCGCGATCAGCGCTGGATCCGTGCGAGTGGCGCGGACGACACGGGATTCTTCTGTTCTATTTTGCAGAACACGATTTTGAGAGTATTTTGGGAGATTCACTTCCTGCATATAAATAGAAGGTCACAAAAGGCTACACACTTCCAAATATCAGAAACAAAGAGAGGAGAGGGCTTTTGCTAGGTCAAGGAGATTGAAGACCAAGATTGAAGCGATTCTTCTTTCTTATTTCTCTTTTATGTTCCTCGTCTTAGTATGTTTTGTTTTGTGCTTTTGAAGCCAAAACCTAATGTGAATTCCTTTGTAATTGGATTGATTCCTATGATTCTTTTATACGAAGTTATTTTATTTTACCTTGTGTTGAATTAATTATATCTTTATTAGACTTGATCATTCTGGTAAAGTTCTGAGAGTTAGAGTTTACTATAGGAATATTAGGGCTTTGGTTTCTGACAAAGGTAAAATAACAATTGTTATATTAACTAGGGATAGGATGTACAGTTGCAGATGAATTTGATGTATTTCTTAATACTTAATTTAAGAGAGATCACTAAGGAATTAAGGTCTTGATTAGGTCAAAGGGTTAAAGAATTAGGATTTAACTATTTTTCATACAAAGATACATCATCTTAATAACGATATAATTGAATTTAGTAATCAATTCAAGTAAAGAAAGTTGGAATCAAAAGGTAAAGGTACTCTGACTACAATTCTTCTTCATAAATTCTTCAAATCCAATTAATTTTGTTTTAAATTCTTATTGATTCTAAATTTTGTTCTTTAATTTTCTTACATCAGCATACAATATTGTCCTTCATAAATTTTTGTTCATCCAATTTAAAGATAGCAATTACGATAAATTTGGTGCATCAATCCTCGTGAGAACGATATTCTATTTATCACTTTATTACTTGTAACGATCAATACACTTGTCGATTACGCAACACTTACATCTACAGTTCATGAGATGGCTTTCATCACAAGCACATTGTTGGAAAAGACACGTATGCACAATGGAAAAATTACATAAATATGTAGTGATAAATAAAACCTTCTCAAAAATGAGATGGCTTTCATACACAAGCATATAACTATATCATAAAATTACATAATGCACTCAAAAATAGATTTTCTCTTGAGGGAAAATTATATAGGTAGTGATCCTGCATGTATGGAATGTCTTTCTTCTCCTTCTATTAGCCAAGGTCCAATTAGACTTCTCAATTACTCACGATAAGTTATTTGTGACAATTTTATAAATCATAATTAAACACCTGGCAATAAAAAGCAGCTTCACTTTGCTCCTAATCTGGATAATATCTTTACTAATTTGTTAGAAACTTCACTATTGATGCCAATCACAGGTGATTTCTTTGTACTAACCTGTCCAGGTGTGATAAGTCCCTTCTTCTCTGCATCAGCAATCATACTATAGGCAGTCCTACATATATAATGTATATCATAGGAGCAAATCACAAAGTAATTCCAAGACATGTAAAAGCAAGAACCAAACTCAAATGATGGTAGCAAGGATGAAAGAAACCAAAATCATTACCTGTCTTTTACACTAGAGCATGGCTCCATCAATTCCAGTTTGGCAGCAACCTGGGCAACAGAACCGTCTGTGATGCATGCAAAAATAGATTGTAGCTTAGGAATGTATAGAAAGAACATTTTTCAAAATTGATATTTTTTTTATTTTATTTTTGAACGATGATTTTAAACAATATTTGACAGAGTTTAGAACCAAAAAGAAGGAGAATCCATTAATGTATTTGGACGCCATTGATATACTATATCTTTCTTTAATACATTAACTCTCTTTCTTTCTATTAATTTTTTTTATCCTTTTGTACTACAAAACATATCATACATGCGAACACGTCATGATATGCTAACGTGGCGGGTACTCGGATAGAGCCACAAACATAAGACATCGACCATCACCGAATTCCAATTTTTTTCCGATATTGTTAGAGATGTTATAATAATAATATACTATTAAATTTTTCTTATAAATATATAAATACTATAATAATAACATCGAATATTATATTAATACTTATTCTTAACTTTTATTTTTTTTTAAATTACTTACTTTAAAATATATTTCATGAAAATTGAAAGTAATGATTTTATAATATGTGGTTAAATTTAAAATATTTTATTTAAATAAATAATTAAGCATATAGATTAATAATAAATTATTATTATTATTATATATATATAAAGACTACTTAATTTTTTAATGTATTTATTAAAAAATATTTTATGAAAAATAAGGAAATAATTACATAAACTTTATTAAATTTAAATTAATAAATAGTAATTAAAATAAAATTAATAGATAAACTATATGATAAATATGTTTATAGGGTCTAACTTTTTGATTAAACAAAATTTTAATTACATAATTTGTTTATTATTACCTCAATAATATATCAACATATTCTTAATCTTAAATTTTTAGACAAATTTATCACTTAATTCAAAATATTTTTCTTAATTTTATGCCTTGAGAATACACGTTAATTCATGTTATAAATGAAACCACGTTTCCATAGTTAAACGATCACCTTGCAATGCTCAATTGATCTTAAGTCCTCTCAATGACTCTACATGAATTTCATATGGTCGCAGGGCTTTACATGATAGAATTATTTAGACTTAAGATCTTTTTAGTCTGGAAGACTTGAAAACAGAGTTAATTGCTTTTCTGGTAGACAGTAAACTTTCTGGTATATCTAATTTAATGTACTTGTCACAATTAATTCAGATAATTTAGCATGAGAGTAAATTACTTTAGCATATATATCAGTACGTGGCAACCATGCATATATATATGAAGAGACTTGAACAGTTGAAGGCTACAAAACAGAAGCATCATATGCTCGATTTATTTATTCGTAGTAGATAGAAGATAGGTGGAGCTCAAGTTATTATAGTTACATGGCCCCATAGATAGATTCCACGCTCACCATGAGCTCTTACAGCATACATTTACGAAGTTATTCAGTAGAGAGCACCTAAGATTGAAGGCAAAGGACCCTTTCTTCCCTTACTCACCTCCTCCTTCTGCTGAGGCTGAGCATCAACAAAGTAGGATTCCCTTTGCTTCTTTAATAGCCTCTCAACATCTTGTGCAGACCCAGGGAACGCAAGCTCCTGCACTTGTCTTTCTATCTGCCTTACCACATTGTCTTTCTCTCCTTCAATTTTTCAATCAGGCCCCAGAGAATTCGAAATAAATAACCCAATAAGCTAATTTTTCACATGCAAAAAAGTTTTTAAAAAAAGATTAGTAACAGTCTATTCAATATCATATGTATAGTACCTGCAAGGAAGTTCCTCTGGTTGTTCTCAGCATTGATACCAAAAGCAAGGAAATTGAGGTTTGAGCTAGCGTTGACGACAAATGGATAAGCTGCTGGGATTACAAATATATCGTCTTCAGACAATTCAGCTCTGTACCTTTGCACTTCCAAAGGTTCCTCTTCCTGTTGTTGTTCTCTTAGGCCAACAAGTTCAATGTTTGCATCTCCTTCATTAATCACTAATATCACTATGGCCTTTGAATTGAAGTGTGGTAGAAGAAGAGCTCCCTATATTTGTGAACAAAGAAAAAGTAAATCATTATTTAAAAGTCTCAATAATTAGGTTATCTAAGAAGAGAGTGAATTGAACTGCAATTGTCCAGTTCAGTTAGTCTATATGGTTTTTCTTAATTTTATGCTTACCTCGTTGATATCCACAGAACTGAGGAAGACATCCAAGTCCCGAAGCTGTGGGTTTTTCTCCGGGGTGATCTCAAAGAACTTTCCAAAGTTGTTGGAATAGATGGGCTTGCGGCTTCTCAAGTTGAATGGTTCATCTTCGGAGGAAATGGTTTTCCTTGAACTAGATTTGGCACGTCGGCTCAGTTCCCGAATATGTTCCTTTGACAGTTCCACAATCACTCCCTCTTGCTGCTCCTCTTCCTCTCCAAACAAAACCCTTTTTATCTCCTCGAATTCGCTCTTTATCATTTTAATATTTAATTAGTGTGACATTCATTTAGACTAATCACTAAATGGGAATGTAAATAATTAGATAGAGTACTGTTAGTTGCTTATTACATGGAAGGAGGTCTCTAGAATATTATGGCTGAAACCTTGCAAGTAGGATTGTTGGGCTTGAGTGCTAGATAGGAAGAAATCCTACAGAGAGAGAAAGGGCAAATTTAAATTGATGGTCATCACGTACATTTTGGAAGTAAATAAATTATTATTATTATTATTATTATTAGAAGAAGAAGAAGAATGAAAGAATGTGTTATATATAAAGAAAGAAAGAGAAGTACATACATAATATCTGCCAGGTTTGTTGACGGGTATGGCAAGTTTGATTATTCTGAGATTCTGGTGGTCGTGAGGGTTAACCAAATAGTAAGTGGTTCCAGCTGGGATTCTCTGGGCATCGCCAGGCTGAAGGTTGTAGGAGTCTCTGTCGTCGTTGTTCACCAAGATAAGTGTGGCTCTCCCTGTATGTAATTCATTACCATGCATCAAATGAAAATCATAAAAAGACATAAAAACAGTCATAAGCAGCATAATCTTATACATTTTTTAATAAAAATATTTTTTCTTTTAATGTTCTACAAACACTAATTAACATTGGGTTAAATACAAACCGCTAAGGACAAAGAGGAGGAAATCGGCGTCAGCGTGGTGGGGGAGAAGGATTGTGTTGGGTTTTGATTGAAACTCGAGAATCCGGTAGTCTCGAAGGTTCTCAAGTTGCGGGGAGCGTTTGTTGAATCTCTGGAGGAGACGAATGCGACCGTTTTGGTTCTCAAAGAGAGTTTGGAAGCTGTTAGAGCTGCTCAAGTAGAAAGGGTTATTCTCATCCTCTCTCACCTTTAATGACACACAAACTGATGCCAGGAAAACACTTCCCAGCAACACCAACAAAGGAAACCGCACTCTCATCATAGTGTATATATATATCGCGTAAGTTATATATTATTGGACTACTCGCTCTCGATGGACGATGAAACATGAGCGAGATTAGGTGTATTTATAGTTATACAAGAGAAGCTAGCTCTTGTTAACATGTATGCATGGACATTTGGCCACGGGAGGGCTTGCTGGTTGACGTGTGTTGGTGTGCGTGGCATGGACGAGCCGATCTTGATCATCTAGTTAAGTGTGGTGTGGTTGCATTTCGTCTCAATTTTATGAACTTGGACGTGGTTTTGGAAAGGATACTCTATGTTTTGTCTTTACATCGGTCTCTGTGAAGGTTTGCGCGTATATGCATGATCCAAGAGAAAAGATAGTGTTATGCATGCTACTCCAGAGTACCAAGAGATAACCAAATACAAAACCAGATAACTATGGCGGATATGATTGATAAGTAATGGATGCCCATCAAATTAACAAGAACACATAGAGTGGACATCTCATACATGTGTGCCATGTAATAATGTAAGAATAATGATTCATTATTAAAGAATAATTATCATTGGACAACTCCTGATATACATGCAAATAAAATAAAAGGAGAAAAAATTTCTAAATAAATATAAAAACCTTAGTTAGTTATTAAAAGCTAAATATTGAGTTGAAACAAAATAAACAAATTGAAATCTGATTGAGATGTACGTTGTTTTGTTTTCCTTTTGTATAACTAAGGAAAGGAGTGATCGAGTTGTTTGAACTTAGATTAAATATACAATCATATAATAGGTTGATTTTAAATTGTTTTCTTAATTATTTTTTTACTATGTACAACATTTAAGTATTGATCTCCAAATTTAAATATTTACTGTAAAGGGTTTTAGATTGGGATTTTTTTTATCAAATGAGATGGTTTCATAAAATTATACACTAAGTTAAATGATTTCAAAAATGTATTTTCATTTAATTCTTACTTCTAACATCAATTATAATTACAATTAACATAGAAAGTTACATAGATTATAATTACAATTGATGTAGAAAGTCACTTTTGTGCATCAATAATAATTACAATCGATGCCAAATGTTAAAATCATCCAAATTTGATAAAAAAAAAAAAAAGTCTTCAAATTGGTGTAGTCGTTTAGATGGTTGTAAGATCATTAACAATGTTGGTTCTAATACCAATAACAAGCAAGAAATATAAACTATTAAGAAAGCTATTTTATTACCATTTGGGGTCTTTTATTTGGTTTATTATCATTTGTGATTGATTTCAAATAATTTTTCAAAAAGGATAAATTATAACCGGTGTGTTAAGACTTTTGAGTTTAAAGTTATAACAAATGTTATGAATTATAATTTTTTTAACTCAAGTAGCAAAAAAATTACCACTTCAATTTAATTTTTTAAAAAATTTATGACTATAATTAAAGTCATAACAAATTTTTTTTACTTTTTAAATAAAATAATATATGAAATAAATTTTAAAAATATAAAAATATTTATTTTTAAATATTGAAATTTAAAAATATTTACAATTTTTAAAAAATATAAACGAAAAAAATACTAATTTAAAAAAATGTAAAAATATAAAATAGAAGTCATCAATAAATTTATGACTTTTAAAAAAAAAATTATACTACTTTAAAGTCGTAAAACAAAAAAAAAATTATACAATATTAATATTGTAACTCTTAAAAAATTAATTAAAGTCATAAAAAATATTATAATTTAAGTTTAAAAAGAAAAAAATGTTACTATTTAAAAGTAATAAATTTTATAAAATTAAGTTGAAGTAGTAAACTCTTTTATGACTATGGTTAAAAAAATTATAAATTTTAACATTGGTTACAACTTCTAACTCAGAAATAGTAACACCTGTTATGACTTACCTTTTTTAAAAAATTATTTAAAATTGATCTTCAAATACTAATAAATCAAATAAAACGTCACCAAATGATAATAAAATCTAAGAAAACACACAACTAAACCAAAACATGTAACAAGAAAGAAAATACAAAATCCAAAAGCAAGAACTTAAAATGAGAACATAACGTAATTATTTGGTTCAACCAATATGACGTACATCCAGGAGAAGGAGTAATTCCACTATGAAACAAAGAACTCCCTTAATATTATCCCCTTATATTATATTCAAGAAGAACTTTTTGCAAGAATCCAAGCCTCATGCTTTGTTTCTCTCTCCTTCCTGTGTAACCAATGTTTCCTCATGTTTTTTCACAACAATCTAGTACCTCTCGCACTTCTTATTACAAATAGTTACACTTACACAAAAAATTCATGACTTTTATTTATAGATCCCAAAGTCACTAAGACTTAACAACATAAACCTAACAAAAAAATGTTCAATAGTTTAATGTGTATTAGATTAATGAAACAGACTGTTTCATCTGATTGAACTTTAGACTCTCCTCAATAATCTGATTACAACATACAATCCTCATCGAACTGAACAACAAATTTTGAGTCACATGCAATAAATAACATTTTCAATCGGGTTATTATGCACAAATCTATCTCTTTTAGGTGTATTAGTGTATATTGTGTTATTGACGATAATGAATCACAAATAGTTTTTTTTTCTTTTACCAAACATAGGAAGAAGCTCTTTTAACTTGCTCGGGGTTGTCTCAAATGTAAGGGAATTTGTCAATGTAACCTCGGATGTTTAATGTTTTGAATATAATGCGCCATTCTCCAATTTCTTCACTCCTCACTCACCCGCCATTCTCACTAGGGCAAGTTCTCTCTCTTTCTATTTCCTTTTTTCTGCCTGAATTCTTGACCTCTCTCTAATTGCTTTTCTTTTTTAAACTAACTTAATGTTCAATTTGGTTGTGCATTGTGCTTTTCATGTTTTGCATCTCAGGGCAAGAGTTTTCAGATATTCAAGAACGCACTCTCCGCACCACTCCACTCAATTGTTAACGCTGTCGAGAGGTATTCTTTTTCCTTATTTTACTTTTTTAATGCTTTTTTTATTGCTTGCTTCAGCTTTTGCTTTTTATTATAATTGTTTGTTAAGGATTGATTTGATTGTAGGCATTCAGTGAGTAGAATAATGGAGTAGGGCGAGGAAAATTGATGTTGTTTGGGTTAAGCACTGTTAAGAATAAGACGATGATGATGATTGAAAATAATGATCCATTTGAATAAATTTCTTTAAAAATATTTTTAAGAGAAAAAATTATGAATTTTTTCATAAATTAAAATAAATTTTTTGGTAAGTTAAAATAAATTTTCATTAATTAATTATTAATTGTTTTATAGAAGCTCTTTCATATATAATTTTTCTAAATGATACGATATTTATAAATTGATTAATAGTTAATTAATGGATGATTTATTTTTATTTATAAAAAAAAATTATTTCATTTTTTTTCTTATTTTCTTTTTTTAGAGATGACCATGAAAAAGTTTATCCAAATATATCCTAAGATTATCCTATAAGCACTGAGGAACTTGCCTAATATTAGAGATTCTGACAAAAAGGCGTGGTCTCTAATGAGTTTCATTTCTTTCTTTGAATCTGATTACTTTGTCATGGCTAGTCCATGTGATTAATAAATGATATGAAATGAATTTGGTATGCCGCTTCCAGTTAAATTAGCCAACTAAATAATTTTAATAACTAAATCACGAATCACAACAGAATAAGGAGGATTATTGGTACAGAGAAGCAGCCTTGTCTCTGTTCCTCTGTATTATGCATTGCTATATTTTTGTAGCAGAGCAAGGAAGCAACATGACTGAGTTTGTTTTGTAGTACTACAGAAATGTGTAATTTTATTGAATGTAACTTATATAAAAGTACACTGAAATATCACACTCCATAATTTGAAGAATCGATGCTGATAATGGAAAAATAAAATCAGAAACTTACATGTAACATCAAAATGATATATTCTTACGTTGACTGATTAATTTCCAAGGGACAATAAGAAAATAGTCTACTAAAAACAGATGAAGGGAGTACTTGAAATGTCATGCTTTAAAAGTTTGGCTGCTTGTACAAACCATATTGCAGTAAAAGACATGCCTTAGATTAATAAAGCATATATAAAGTGTTGTTCGAGCATAACATTTATGAGATTAATAAAGATACAAAAAATATAGAAGTGATTGAAGTTTAAATGAAAGACATGCCTTAGATTTGATGAGGGAGAAACAAACTAAAAATGAAAACGACAAACAGGAAGGATTAGAATCCAAAATAGACCATAAATGCACGTGCTTTTGAAGAAACTTGATATTAAGGAGACGAATGAAGATGCAGATTAAAAACCACCTTACATGTTTCTACCATGGGCCCCAGGAGGTACAAAGAAGCTGACAAAAAAAAATGATAAATACAATGAAAGAGAAAAGCTCAAGTCGAATGTATAAGTGGCCTCACCTAAGAAAGATATTGATAAAAAAAAAAAATTATAAGTAGAATAAAGGAAGAAAACAAACATTAAAAAAAGAAGAAAGTCAGATTTCAAACATAAAGTTTCAAATTGAATGTTAAAAAATAATACATGTTACAATTATTTAGACTTAACATCTTTTCAGACTGGAAGACTTGAAAACAAAGTCAATAGCTTTTCTGGTAAACCGTAACACCTTGTCTAAGATGTATCTAATTTTATGTCTTTTTTCATTTAATACACGTCATAATTCAGATAATTTAGCTTCAAAGTAAATTACTTTTTATTGGTACGTGCCAACCATATAAAATTAGACAGTCGAAGGACACAAAACACAAGCATCATATGCTCGATCGATTTATTTATTCATAGTAGAAGCAAGGTGGAGCTGAAGTTATTATAGTTACATGGCCGATACATTCCACGCTCACTCTGAGCTCCTACATCATACATTTTAGTGCATAGTTATTCAGTAGAATGCACCCAAAATTGAAGACAAAGAACCCTTTCTCCCTTTCTCCTTCTGTTGAGGCTGTGCATGCACAAAATAGGATTCCCTTTGGTTCTTTATTAGCTTCTCAACATCTTGAGCAGACCCAGGGAACGCAAGCTCCTGCACTTGTCTATGTATCTGGCTTATCACATTGTCTTTCGAACCTTTAAATTTTCAGTCACAAGAGGATTGGAAATAACACAATCAGCTACAATTCACATGCCATAAAACAAAAAACGTAACAACAGTATATTCAGTTTGATTTTGATGTGTAATATATTTACCTGCAAGGAAGTTCCTCTGGTTGTTCTCAGCATTAATACCAAAAGCAAGGAAACTGAGATTTGAGGTAGCATTGACGACAAATGGATATGCTGCTGGGATTACAAATATATCGTCTTCAGACAATTCAGCTCTGTACCTTCGCACTTCCAAAGGTTGTTCTTCCTGTTGCTGCTTCTGCTGCTGTACTTTAAGGCCCACAAGTTCAATGTTTGCTTCTCCTTCATTAATCACCAGTATCACTATGGCTTTTGAATTGAAGTGTGGTAGAAGAAGAGCTCCCTAAATTTGTGAACAAAAAAAAAGTAAATCATTAATTAAAAGTCTCAACAATTAGGTTCTCTAACTAAGAGGAGAGTGTATAGTGTTGGAAGGAGGATATTTGAGAAAGGAAATATTTTAGGATGTTTTGGAAGAAGAGAACACTTTTATAATTACACAACTCTTTTTCTTTTGACTTCGTATAAGATGGTGAATATGACCCCTATTTATACTAGTGATACCTCCTTAACCAATGACTAGGATTTTACCAACACAACTCTAATCTAGTGACTATAATTCATTCTCTAGAATTCTCTATAATTTTCCTAGTCTAGATATTTCCATGGTAGTTTCTAGGTTAGACTATTCTAGATATTTCTATGGAACAATCTAGAAGGAATTACTCTAGAATTTGAACTACACACTTCTTAGATATTTCTAGATATTTGGTCATTTAACAATTAAGCCCAATATATAAAAAAAAAAAACTAAATTAAGTTTAATATTCATCTAGAACTCAATTGTCCACTTCAGTTGTCCACTTCAGTTTGGCTATTTCTTTTTGCTTACTTCCTTGATATCCACAAAACTAAGGAAGATATCCAACTCCTGAAGCTGTGGGTTTTTTTCTGGGGTGATCTCATGGAACTTGCCAAACTTGTTGGAATAGATAGGTTTGCGGCTTCTCAAGTTGAATGGTTCGTTTTCGGAGGAAATGGTTTTCCTTGAACTAGATTTGGCATGTCTACCAAGTTCCTGGATCTGTTCCTTTGACAGTTTCACAATCACTCTCTCTTGCAGCCTCTGCCCGCCTCGCTGTTGCCCCTCCTCTCCCAACAGAACCCTGTTTATCTCCTCGAATTCAGTCTATAAAATCAAGCAAATATAACGATAATATTTAGTCAGTGTGACATTTAGAGACAAACCACTAAATGCAAATGCAAATTAGATGGTGTGTTGCTTGCTTACCTTGAACGAGGCCTCCATAATATTCTCGCTGAACCCTTGCAAGTAGGATTGTTGGTCTTGAGTGCTAGACAGGAAGAAACTCTACAGAGAAAAGACAAAGATTGATCTTCACAATTGGAAACAAATTTGAAGAATAATTAATTAATTAGGAATTAGAAAAGGCAGTACCCCAAATCTTCCAGGTTTGTTCACGGGTATGGCGAGTGTCACTACTCTGAGTGTTTCGTTATCGTGAGGGTTAACCAAATAGTAAGTGGTTCCAGCAGGGATTCTCAGGGCATCACCAGGCTGAAGGTTGTAGGAGTCTCTGGCGTCGTTTTTCACCAAGGTAAGTAAGGCTCTCCCTGTAATCAAAAAACAAATTATTCGTTACCATTATTAATATTTATACAAGCAGAATTGAAGCAGGTATGATGATTTTTAATTAGTAGTAATTACCGCTAATGACAACGAGGAGGAATTCAGAGTCAGCATGGTGGGGGAGAAAGAGGGCGTTGGGATTGAACTTGAACTCCAAAACACGGTAGTCTAGAAGATTCTGAAGTTGTGGAGAACGTTGGTTGAACCTCTGGAGTAGACGAATGTGACCATATTGGTTCTTGAATAGAGTGTGGAAGCTGTTAGAGCTGAAGTGATAAGGGTTGTTTTGTTTTTGCGACTCTGACTCATCCGAACCTTCACATTCTTCAGGATTTCCACGAGGCCGTTTGTGCTCTTCCTCATGCTCATGCTCTTTTTGACGAGGACGAGGAAATGGACGAGGTTGCTCACTCTTGTCTTGTTCCTTTTCCGCCTTCTCACCCTCCTGGCGTCCCCTTTCTCGCTGTCCACTCTCCTCGTGTGGTTGCTGATGTTCTCTTTCTTCTTGTTGCTCCTCATGCTCAGGAACAAGCCTGCAACGAATCTTACATTGTTGCAGCTTGTATGGATCCTGCTCGCTCTCGCAACTCTGTAGGCATTGCTGCTTCTGTGTAATGCCAAATGAGACAGAAACTGATGCCAAGAAAACAATTCCGAGCAACAGCAACAACGGATGCCACGCTCTCATCGTAGTTGGGAATATCGCTTAGGTTGTTACACTTCTCGATCGAGTATTGCACTCTCTCGATGGATGATGAAAAGTGAAAACACACGGAGTGAGATTAGGGGTATTTATGATTATACAAGAGATAAGGCTCTTGTCAACGTGCATGGACATTTGGCCACGGTATGGCATGCAGGTTGACGTGTGTTGAATTGAACAAATTGATGTGGCGGAAGAGAATGCGCGGGTTGTGCTTGCGAGTTGCGATAGATCAAGTTTGAGTCGCATAGGCAGTATACTCAGAAATTAACAATAAATGTGTGGGTTTCCTGATTTGAAGTGCATGTTGAGTGAGTAGTACGTGTTGATGTGCATGGCATTTGAGCATACATGCATGGACACGGCAATCTTGATCATCCAGTTCGAAGTGGGGTGGGGTTGCATTTTGTCTCAATTTTAATTTATCAACTTGGACATTGTTTTCGAAAGGATACTCTATGTTTTTGTCTTTTTCTTGCGCATGCATGATCCAAGAGACTAAATGATAGTTACGGACCATTATCATGAAAAATAAGTACCAACAACAAAAATCAAAATACACAAACAGATAAATAATATGGCGGAGGAAACATGAGTAATTGATTAGTACGGTCAAACTAATTAATAAGTTGCAAATTAATAGAGAGTTATGGAAGCCTATCAGAAACAGAACACATGGAATGTACATCCTCCAATATTATACTTCATCTGTACGATGTAAGAATAATGATTCATTATTAAAGAATAATTAGCATTGGACATTTCTGCATATACATGCTAAATAAAAATAATAATAAATATTACAAATAATGCATTTCCACCCTAAAAAAACAAATAATGCAATAAAAGTTAAGGAAATAAATTAAAAATGTAATATAATTATAGATATAAAAATATCTTAATTAATTAGTATTAGATAAAACATTTTTTTCCTTAAGGTTACAAGTGAATATATACTAAAAAAAAGTTAAAATAAAATATTAGTCCCTTAATTATCTGGATTTTAAATTTTAATTTGATCTCTCAAGTTTAACATTTTTTACTTAGATTATAGTTGACAAAATTAACTGAAAAATGAGCTTATTATATTATAAGTGTTTAATAAAACTAACTATTAAAGTAGTTGAAAAATGTAAAATGATAGAAAAATAATAAAATCACGATTTATTTAAAAAGAATAACTAAGAAATTGGATAAATATATTGAGGATAAAAATGGAAAAAAAAATAAAAAAGTAGAGGCCAAAAGCTAGTGTTTTAAAAAAAATTATTTCACTTAGCATTTCAAAATACGCTATAAATTATTAAGAAGTTACTAAAATAATATTATTTGCCAACCATCAAACAAGGTTTTCAGTTAGTAAAAAAAACTTAAAAATTAGCTAAAATATTTTATCGAACATAGCTTTAATTTATGATGTCTCTCCTAAACCAAATTGATCATTTTGTCAGCTTTTGAAATTAACATTGTCAATTTTGACTAATGGGATATTTTTCACAATTTGTCAGGCGCAACTAATTTGATTAAATTAGTGTGATAAACTAACACAATGAGAAATTTGATCTAACAAAGAAATTTTAAGAAAAAAAAGTTAAAATTTTAAACTTATTGAACCTAATTGAAACCTAAATAAAGGAGCAAACTTCTATTTAGCCTAAAAAATATTAAAGGTACATTATTACATTTATTTTTAAACATTTAAATATTACAAATTGAACTATTTTTTCATTTACATATATTAAATATTCTCTTTGAATTTTTTTATTTTATTTCTTTAATATATACTTATAGACACCGATAAAAAAGAAATCGATAAATAGATTATGTATTCTAAAAGTAAAATCTTGCTTATTATCAGTTGATGTTTAAATGCACTATTATTAAAAATTTAATTATATTGTTTTTATCTTAAAAAAATTAATTGTCTCAATAATATATTCACATATTCTTAATTCTATGAATTATTAATGTTTGTCATATTTTTTGTAAGAAAAATATCTCTCATTAAAATATCTTACTTAATTTGAGACAAGAGAATATATATCTTAATTCCTGTTATACTTTTTTTTTTCAATTCATGTTACTCTGTACACGTTTCGATATAGTTAAGCCTGTCGTATTAGCTAGGCTAGCTATAGTCATTTTATTTTTAAAAAAAAGTTTACTTTACTTGGGTAATTAAGAACCATAACACCCAACCTTAGATTTGTGCAAAAGGAAGTAGTTTATTGTTTTCCCACTCTATTTTAGCATGTTATTTAAAGCTAATAGTTTAACTCGTACGTATTGACACAGAAAACTCAAAAAAAAAGTTATTGGCTGTAAAATGAAGCGTTTTTGTTAGAGAACATTAGGTGTAGTAGGAGTTGAAGACTTGTATGTAGGATTAGTTATCCCCAATTGGTTCGTGGTATGAAGACCTTATATTGACTCAAGCTCGTCCAAAGACTTTGTTTGAAGTGTTCATTAAGAATTTCAAGGAGGAATGTTAATGTTAATTACTGAATTTTATGATGTACATTAGTTTTTGTGATCTGTAATTGTATTTTATGCTTTATGTAGTAATTAATGTGTTTTCAGACTAAAGTACAATGTGTTAAGCTTTGTAACTAAGTTGGGTAAGTGGCTAGTTAACTTGTGTTTTAGGTAGTAGAAGCCTGTTGTGCTTACTGTTATGTTTGTGTAAGCAAATATATGTATCAGAAACAATGCATTCTGCTCTATGAATGAAAAATTTTCACGTTCTGATTTTTTAAATTCTTCTTTTGCAAACAGTATTGAAGTATAATGGCAGATTTGATGTTTAACGAATAATCATTGTTATAGATGATTGGTCTCCATATTATCCTTTTTATAAGGCTAATTAACTAAATTACTAGATCAAGAAAATTAGTTAATAGCACTAAATTTATCCTAATCACTGATTCTGCTCTGCTGTATCTTTCTTGGTATTGTGCTTCTTTCTTGCATTGTTTGTTATGCAGGGTTTTTTTCAGACTTTCACCCTTATGGCACAACACTTAAAATTTAAGCAAAAGTACTCATTGCCACTAAAAGCAATTCGAACTAGTTCTGCGTATTAATCATCCAATGATTTATGTTAGTCAATTTTACTTCGTCTGTTATGTTAATGATTTGATACACTATATACAAAATCGTGATGTATACTCATTCATTGAAACTATTGAATAAACAATAACTTCACAATGGTCAATTGATCTTTCCTCTCATTCACTCTATGAATTCAATATGGTAGCAGGGCTTTACTACATTATACCTCTTAGAATAATTTACACTTCAGATCTTGTCAGTCTGAAAGACTCGAAAACAAAGTAAGTTTCTTTTCTAGTAGTCTGTGACACTTTGTCGAAGATGTATCTGATGTAATGTCATTTTTTAGATAATACACTCATCATAATTCAGATAATTTAGCTTCAGAGTAAATTACTTCAGCATATTCACAATTATAGGTGCCAACCATATTAAATTAGCTAAGCAGACAGTTGAAGTACACAAAACAAAAGCATTATATGCTGTCGATTTATTTATTCATAGTTGGAGCTCTAGTCATAGTTACATAGCCCGATACTTTCCTCGCTCACTATGAGCTATTACAGCATACATTTTAGTACATACTTATTCAGTAAAAAACCCTCAAAATTGAAGACAAAGGACCCTTTCTTCCCTTATTCTCCTCCTCTTTCTGCTGAGGCTGAGCATCCACAAAGTAGTATTCTCTTTGGTTCTTTAATAGCTTCTCAACATCTTGTGCAGACCCAGGGAATGCAAGCTCCTGCACTTGACTAGGTATCTGGCTTATCACATTGTCTTTCGAACCTTCAAATTTTCAATCACCACGTTTAGGTTTGAATTAACTCAAGCAGCTATGTTTCACTTGCAATAAAACAAAAAAGTAACAACAATATACTATTTGATTGTGATATATAAATTATATACCTGCAAGGAAGTTCCTCTGGTTGTTCTCGGCATTGATACCAAAAGCAAAGAAATTCAGATTTGAGGTAGCGTTGACCACAACTGGATAACCTGCTGGGATTACAAATATATCTTGTTCAGACAATTCAACTCTATATTTCCGCACTTCCAAAGGTTGCTCTTCCTGTTGCTGTTTCTGTTGTTGTTCTTTTAGGCCAACAAGTTCAATGTTTGCATCTCCTTCATTAATCACCAGTATCACTATGGCCTTTGAATTGAAGTGTGGTAGAAGAAGAGCTCCCTATATTTGTGAACAAAGAAAAAGGTAAATCATTATTTAAAGTCTCAATAATAGGTTTCTCTAACTAAGAAGAGAGTGAATAGTAGAACTCAATTGTCTTGTTCAGTTTGTCACATTGTTTTTCTGCTTACCTCGTTCATTTCCACCATACTGAGGAAGATATCCAAGTCCCGAAGCTGGGGGTTTTTCTCTGGGGTGATCTCAAAGAACTTTCCAAGCTTGTTGGAGTAGATGGGGTCGCGGCTTCTCAAGTTAAAAGGTTTATCTTCAGAAGAAATGGTTTTCCTTGAACTAGATTTGGCACGTTTACTCAGTTCCCTAATTTGTTCCTTTGACAGTTCCACAATCACTCCCTCTTGCAGCCTCTGCTTCCCTTGCTGCTTCCCCTCCTCTCCACTAAACAGAACCCTGTTTATCTCCTCGAATTCGGTCTATAAAATCAAACACGCAAACTATATAAGGACAATGATAATATTTAATTAGCTAGTGTAGTGTGACAGTTGGACAAACTACTAAATGGTAATGCAAATTAGATGGTGTGTTGGTTGCTTACATCGTAGGAGGCCTCTAAAATGTTCTTGCTGAATCCTTGCAAGTAGGAATGTTGAGCTTGAGTGCTAGACAGGAAGAAACTCTACAGGGAAAAAAAAGAAGATTGATCTTCACGTTTGGAAACAAATTAGAAGAATAATTAAATTAATTAGTTATAAAGAAAAGGTAGTACCTCAAATCTACCAGGCTTGTTAACGGGTATGGCGAGTGTTATCATTCTGAGATTCTCGTTGTTGTCAGGGTTGACCACATAGTATGTGGTTCCTGAGGGGACTCTCAGGGCATCACCAGCTTGAAGTCTGTAGGAGTCTCTGTCGTCGTTGTTCACCAAGGAAAAAATGGCAGTCCCTGTAATTAACAGAACAAATTCATCTTCATAATTTTACAAGAAGCAGAAGGAAGTGATTGTTAGTTCAGGAGTCCCACATCGTGGGTTTCTCCAAGCAACCAAGGGGTGGGAGGTTATAAATACACACCTCCTCCACCCATTATCTCCACCCCAAAAATTTAAGAGAGAATAAATACAAGAGTGATAAGTTCTCTTGTGAGGTTTCTCCTTGAGTGTATTTTTTCTTAGTATAAGAGAGAGTGGTATATTTGTGCTCTCCTTATATTTAGAGAGAGGTGTGGAAATTTCTTCCACTTAGTAAAATTTCTTCTGTTCTTGTCCCGTGGTTTTTCCCTTATTTGTTGAGGGTTTTCCACGTTATATTTGTGTGTTCATTTCTCCTTTTCTCATCTCTTATTTTAGCTGTGTGTGTTATCACTTCGTCACTTTGGTACCTAACAGTGATGATGTTTATTGATTAAATAATACAAACCGTTAAGCATAACGATGAGGGAATCAGCGTCAACATGCTTGGGGAGAAGGAGGGTGTTGGGTTTTGAGTTGAACTCCAAAATGCGGTAGTCTCGGAGATTCTGAAGTTGTGGGGAGCGTTGGTTGAACCTCGGGAGGACGCGAATGTGACCATATTGGTTTTTGAAGAGAGTTTGGAACCTGTTAGAGCCGAAGTAAAAAGGGTTCTTATTCTTATGACTTCCTGGCTCTCTCTGTGACTCAGAACCTTCACTTTCTTCGCTCTCTTGTTCCTCATCCTCATCCTCATCTTCCTCTCCCTCTTGGCTTCCCTGTCCTTTGTGAGGCGACTCCTGCTCTTTCTCATGCTTCTGCTCTTCCTTCTGATGAGGTGGGCGTGGGCGTGGGAATGGGAATGGACGTGGGTCTGGACGTTCATCTTGTTCCTCATCTTCCTCTTCACTTCCCTTTTCTCCGTGTTTTTTCTCCTTGTGATGCCATTCGTGTTGCTCTCTATGCTCGTGCTCTTCCTCTTGATGAGGTGGGCGTGGGCGTGGGAATGGGATTGGACGTGGTTGTTCACCTTCGTCTTCCTCCTTCTCACCGGGTTGCTGAGGTTCCCTCTCCGGCTTTTGGGGTCGTGGTCGAGGTCGTGGTCGTGGAATTTCACCTTCTTCACATTCTTTTTCTTTCTCCACCTTAAGGAGGTTGCAACGAGCGTGGCATGCTTGGTTCCTGTACGAGTCTCTCTCGCTATTGCAACTCTGGAGGCACTTGTTGTGTTTGGGGTTCTCTTTTTCCCAGTAAGCAATGCCAAATGAGACAGAAACTGAAGCCAGGAAAACAAGTCCCAGCAACAGTAATGGGAACCGTGCTCTCATCATAATATCTTAAATTATTTATGAAGGTATACTAGGATATTGAACTGGTTCTCGATGATGAAAACCTGGACCGAGATTGCTGGTATTTATAGTCATAGATGAGATATAGCTCTTGTTAACTTGCATGCATGGACATTTGGCCACGGGGTGGCATGCAGGTTGACGGGTGTTGTATTGAACAAAATAGATGTGATGGAAGATGGTTGTGATCGAATTTGAGTCGCATAGGCAGTGTACTTAGAAATTAACAAAAAATGTATTGAGTACGTGTTTATGTGCATGGCATTTAGGCCAACATGGACGCGGCAATCTTGATCAGCCAGTGCATAGTGATGTGGGTGCAAAGTTGCATTTTGTCTCAATTTTATTTGATGGACTTGGACATTGCTTTCGAAAGGATACTTTATGTTTTGTCTTTTGGTTGCGCATGCATGATCCAAGAGACTAGATAGCGATATACTGATATGGTTGCTTTCGAAAGAGAACACGGGCTTTTGAGGTTGGGTTACAAACAACAAATGTGTGGACTCATCATGGATTGAGTTGGTGAATGTTTTTGGACTGCACGATTGACACCTTGGTGACTACGTGTTGTTGACTTGCTGTGCATGGCTTTTGGGGTCCAGTTTTTTTGGACGCGGCGATCTTGATCGGCTAGTGGATAAGTGAAGTCCAGTGTGTGTGATTGCGTTTTTGTTTGAATTTTATGAACTTAGACAGTTTTATGCAAAGGATACTCTTTATGTTTTGTCTTTTTTGTTCTTTGGCTTTTTCTTATGATCGGAGAGACTAGTCAGTGTTGTGGTGGCATTCGAGAGTACCAAGATTAAAAAAATAGACATGCATATAATTACGATGGAGGAAAGCATAAGTAATTGATCGGTACGGCTGCTATCAAAACACTAACACGTGCTATATGGACAATTCATAACTCATAGTTCGAACAACATGTACGATGTAAGAATAATGATTGTTGATTATTAAAGAATAATCATTTTTTGACATGTCTAGGTATATAATGCCAAATAAATAAATAAAAAAGCAGAAGAAAATTGATAAAAATAGTTTTCAAATTTACATGTGAATACCTATTAAAATATAAATATATTTTTATTTTCTTAAATAATACGTATATATTAAATGTTTTTGTCATTTTGATATAATAAATTTTATTTTTAGTTTCTATTTAAGACACACATTAAAAAAGTCATGAAACATTAAGTAAATCTTTTTTGTTATCATTTAATAATTAAGTATACAATATAGTTATTAAAATTTTAATTACATTTTTTTATCTGAAATTTACAATTGTCTCAAAAGTATATTCACATATTATTAAATAACTAAAATATTATAATATCATTAAATCAAAATTCAAGTCTTGTCCGCAAGCAATTTTGAGATTTTTTAAATCTTAATCGTCTTTATATAATAAAATTATTTTAGTATTTCTTCTTTTTTTTGTTTTAGATCATAGATTATTTGGTGTCCTCTCATCTACTAAATCAGAAATCAATCTCACTAATAATATGTGATTGATGCTGAGTCAAGGTGTTTTAATACTTTAATCATTGATGTGTTGTTAACACATCTTAGTTTTTAGGGTTAAACTAGTTATAATTCAATCAATAATTAGGAATATAAGCTAGAATTAGTTAAGTTATTCATTTATTTGTTATTATCTCATTTATTACCATTTTGTTAATTCAGAGCCAAAAAGAGGAGAAAAGAAGCAAAAAGGAAAAAGACTGAAGCTCTAGAACCTTCCGCTCAGATAGCGCCACATGCCGCGCAGGTCGCGCCAAGTTGCAAAGATCAAGCCTTCAGCTTGAATAAGCCGCGCCATTAGCGCCATAGTCCGCACAAGTCGCGCCAGAGATCCAGGAAGCCAGTTCATCTTGAACAACCCACGCGAGTAGCGTCATATCTCGCGCTGTTAGCGCCAGAAGTTCTGAAAAGAACCCTCAACTCGAACATCTCACGCGATTAGCGTGAGATGCCACGCTAATCGCGCCAGAATTATTTGGTTTCCTGATTTAAAATATTTGGCACGAAAATAAGAAAGAAAAAAGGGTTTTATTACCTTAATTAAAAGAGGAACGTGCAAGAAAAAAAAGGAAGGTGGTTGGACTGATAAAAAGCACCCTTTGACATAGAAATACAGACACAAACACAGTGGAGAGAAGATCATGGCCAGAATTTGAAGACAGATTAATGTTTATGCTCTCTTTGTATTTCTTGAGGTTAGACATGAATATGTCTGGCTAACTTTCTTTATTGTGGTTAGGGTCAAGAACCAATGTGAACTCCTTTGTAATTTGATTGGTATTAATATGAAATTGTTATGATTGCTTTGTTTTACTCTGTTCTTCATTGTATTATTCTTTCTTAGAATTTGTCATTCTATTTAAGTTCTTAGGGTTAGAGTTTGCAATAGGGATGTTGGGATTATAATTTCTGACAGGAATAAAATAACAGTTTTTACATTGTCTAGGGATAGGGATGTATGATTGCAGAAATCTTATGATGTATTCTTTTAAATGCTTAACTTGATAGGAATTGCTAAGGAATTAGGATTTCTGATTGAGTTAAAGGTTAAATTGCTAAGAAATTAGGATTTAACTAAATTTGGGAAGATACATCCTCTGAGTAATCAGAAGTAATTGAATTTAATAATCAATTCAAGTGAAGGAGGTAGGGATCAAAGGGGAATGTGCTCTGACCACAATTGTTTCTCATCACTGCGTAATCACTAATTCAATCTTGCTTTTAAATTCCTGTTAATTTTTCTGTCATTTATTTAATTTGCTTAATTCCACAACACAACACTACTCTCTTAAAACAATTTATTTTTTCTTCCAATTTCAAAGACGGTAAGTTACGATAAAATTAGGAATTCAATCTCTGTGGATACGATACTTTATTTACACATTTTATTACTTAGACGAACGGTACACTTACCGTTTCGCAACAATCACTAATATTTTTCCTAATAATTTTAATCAATAAAAAGTTTAAATATGTTATTAATCCTTATAAAATTAGCCTATTTTTTATTTTGCTATCGATAAATTTGTTTCTTTATTTTTCCGTGCCTCTAAAATTATTATTTTTAGTCCATGTAAATTTAGAGAATTTAGATTTTGATCTGATTTTAATGCCTTCAAAATCCAAAATCATTATTTTGATCTCTAAAGTTTATTTTAAGGTAGATCAATAGTAGCAACGTTTATTTTAATAATCTAGATTTTATATTACATGTTAACATTGTACCATAAACACTAGTGAGCGTCACCTGGGATGCTCACTTAGCCTTCCGCTAAACACATTAACTTTTTAATGAGTGTCATGTAATAGTAGGGACTAAAAACTTTCAACTTTTTGAGTGGAGGAAAATTAAAAATAAATTACAATGACTAAAATAAAAATGATTAATTTTCCTGCATCTAAAACATATTTAAGTCTTACTAATATTTTATTTAATACTTTTAAATAAGATGATATTTTATTGAATTGTTTTTTAAAATATGGATGTATCATTCAATTAATTTTTTCCTTTCTGAAATCAATTAAATTAACTATTTTAACATTTATTTCATTTTATTAAATTAGTTTATATTACCTTTAAGTATGAATTAAAATTTAAAAATATTCTCTCTTTAAAACCAATACATTTTTAAAAAAATTATACATATTTTTTTCCTTAAACATATATTAATTTGTTCTACTCTTAACTGATTTTCCTATTTGTCTTCGTCATTACCTATTGGCTGGCAGATGCATTAGGCATCATGCGCGTTCGTTCATCAAAGGGTTTATCCGTTCATGTCTTTTATTTAATTTTTATTTAATTTTCCTGTGGATTTTTATAAGTAAATGGATATTATTATAAGAATTCTAACTTAATTAATGTGCAAGAATTGGAAGAGACAGGCAGAATTAATACATATTTCTCGTTTAGCAGGCGCATACATCCCATGTACTAAACCAGGAAACCCCAACATAAATATATAACGGAAAGATATAACAGAATAGAATACGTGACAGATTAATATAGTAGAAAATACATATTAAAATTCAAGTTTGAATACATAATATAAAGGATAAATACTAAATTTAACTTTTGAATTGGTTAGACTTAACAGTTAACTCCCTAAAAGATATAAAAAAAATAAAATTTTATTCTTGATAAAATTGAAGATATGAATGATGATTGTATTATTGTCTGTTGTTTCAGTAATACAAGGGGTCTCTATTTAAAGAGATCAACTAAAGATAAAGATAACTAAAGATAAGATAATAACTAAAGATAATAGGTAGAGATAATAACTATCAACTAAAGATAACTAAAGATATTAACTAAAGATAATAGCTAGAGATAATAACTATCAATTAAAGATAACATAAAGATAACAATTCTTGAATTTATAGAAATTACAATAAATTTATTTTACCTTTAATTTTTTTTCTGTTAATGCAAACATAAGACACTTATAAACTTATTTGTCATTATAAAAAGTGCTTACATAGGTGTTGACTCACCGAGACTAAATTATCGTTGAATAAGTTTTACTTTTTACACTCAAAATTTAAACCACACAGATCAATTTCAATAGAACAATATTTGTTCCAAAGCTCAATAGATGCACTCCCGCTTAAGGAGAGTTTATCCTCACTTAAGCGAGAACCGACGTGACAATTTTAGTTAGAGAAACTCGTTTATAATTAGACAATGCACGAAGTGAGATGCATTCGATTCAGAAGTTCGTTGGAGACAGTTTTTGGAGTTCTCTCTAAAGCTCTTCCATGGCTAAATCTTGTCATGGCTTTTGGTTTACAAGCTGGAACACTATTGTAATTAATAGCTCGCGCACTCCTTGTGCTTAGAGTTTCAACTTAATAAATTTCATTTTGCATTTTAAAATAATGGCTGAATCTTCCATCTTCATCTATTTGTCCAAGTAGAATTGTGATCTAAGATTTCGATTACATGTGTAGAGGTTCTTACGGAGTCTGATTCCAACAATGTTTCACTCATTATTAATTTCACCTCAATTTCGTACGTTCACTGGTTATTCGATAAAATTCTTATATTCAATTTACTTGACATTCTGCCATTTCATTGCATTTCTAGTATAATCTCTACATTTCATTACATGCCAATCACTTTAATCATCAATTTCTCTAAGCTTTAGATAACAAATCATGTCAATATTTCTTAATGTTACATAAGTTTCTATAGATACGACTTGAATATATACTCATCGTTTTACTTGCACGTTTGGTCTTCTTGTCAGAATAGTGAACACGAAGCTACTAGCTATAGTACTCAGCAACTAAGAACAAGATATTCCCCTGAAGAGTATTTCAAAATGTATATATAAACTTAGCTATCTGAGGCTCAGAAAAATTTTATTTGACACGATCAAACTATCGCAACGAGTGGTACTAGCTAGTCCTACAAATATCTACTTTCCACCTCTGTCAGTGTCCTGAAGGCCACAAAACCACTTAATATTCCCTCTGCTTTGCCCATGCCACCAAGAAACTACATTCAAACAACACACAGTAGATACAATAATAGATGGTGGGACAAGTTAAAGTTTCAATAGTATTTTGGCAACTTTTCATTTAAATTATAGTTTATTTTGATTAGTTTGTAAACTTATCAAAGTAAAATAAAAGTATAGCAAATGAATTTATTTTAATGGCTTATAAGTAATATTTTTTTAAAATGATGAAGAAGCGTTTGAATTTATACCTTATAACTTACAATGTATTTTTTTATTTACTACTTTCAATATTTTTATTAAAATATCTCCTCTAATACTATATTAATAAAATTCTACTTTTAAAATTTTACTATTCACTTTTTTTTTTGTGTGTCAAACACTACTTTTAGTTACCAGTGAAAGGCTACGAATGAATTGGAAAGTCAAGAGGTAATAGCAGTCATTGTTACAGAACCCCAATAATATGTAGCCAAAAAATTGAAAAGACCGGTGCGTGAATGACATCAATTGATTCACGTGCATTTTTTTATTTCATAAGTTAATGCATTTTATATTAAGCATGGGTTTGGTAATTAACTAAGTAATTAAGTATAAAATGTTTTTTTTTTAATAATTTTGATGTATAGCTCTAAGAAAGAACTACTTTCTTCTAATTAAGCAATTGATGAAGATCAAGGAAAGATTTGAAAAAGGAAAGGAAAACTTAAATCAAACGACCATTCAATTGTGTTGACAAGATCTAAGAAGAGATGAGTCAAAAGAAGAATCTAAAGTATCGTTGGAGTGGTGGTGCGTTTTTTATTTTAGGTTTTTAAATATAATTTTAAAATAAAATATATTTGGTAAAAATGGAGTTAAAGTGACTTTTAATTCATTTTTAAAATATTTTTACATTTATTTTCAAAATCAAGAAAAAGATTTTTAAAATTCGGTTTTTAGTTTAAAAAAACACACACATACCACGCATTTAAAAATGACATTTTTTGTTGTCACCACTATTATCATTACCATCATCATTGTCACCACCAACATCTATCATACTTAGTTGCGACTATCAATATCGCTACCACCACCATTATCGTCATCAACATCACCACTACTATCAATGTCACTGCCATCGTCATTGGCACCACTACCAATAATGCCACCAACATCATTGCAACCACCACCACACTGTCACCATAGTCACTGTCACTATTGTTGCCATCTGACATCCCCAGCGGCATTGCTACCACCACCACCACCATCAATGTTATCTCCATCGTCATTGTCACCACCACTACCAACAATACCATTTTCGTCACCGGCCACCACAACCACCACCAACTTTGCTGCAACCACCATCACCACCACTTGTTGTCACCACCAACACTGCTACCACCACCACTCACCACTGTCACTGCCACCACCATTGCCACCAACACCACCGACAATTGTGTTGATAAGACCTAAGAAGAGATGAGTCAAAAGAAGAAGAATCTTAAGTTCCATTCCGTAGGAGTGGTCGTAAGTTTTTAATTTTCAATTTTCAAAATAAAACATGCTTGGTAAAAATGGAGTTAAATTAATATTTAAATCATTTTCAAAACATTTTTACACTTATTTTCAAAACCAAGAAAAAAGGTTTTTGAATTTGGTTTTTAGTTTAAAAAAACACACACATACCCCACATTTGACAATGACACTTTTTGTTGTCACTATCGCTACCACTACCACCATTGTCACCACCAACACCATCATTGTCATTGTCCTAACTGACTGCGATCATCAACACCGCTACCACCACCACTATCACCATCGACATCATCACCACCGCCATCAATGTCACTGCACCGTCATTATTACCACCACCGATAACACCACAATCGCCACCAACTTCATTGCAACCACCACCACATTGTCACTATCGCCGTCATTGTCATCTGATATCACCAGTGACATTGCTACCACCACCAACAACAACAATAACACATTCACCACCATCAATGTTATTTCCATTGTCATTGTCATCACTACAACCAACAATACCACCTTTGTCACCGCCACCACAACCACTACTAACATTGTTGCAACCACCACTTGTTGTCACCACCAACACCGCTACCACCACCACTCACCACTGTCACTGCCACCATAATTACCATCAACACCACCGACATTGTTACCGTGAGTTTTTGTTGCCTTCACCACCATCACCATTGTCATCGCCACCACTTGCTACCATTACCAACACTGCTACCACCACCATATCGTCACTGCCATCACCATCGACATCTCCACCAACACCAATGCCACCTCCATCGCCACTGTCGTTATCACCACTGGTATCTCTATTGTCCCTGCTATTACTGACATTATCACCATCATCATCATCATCATTACCACACTAAAACACTCTTAAACTAATTTTAATACGATATGAAACTTTCAAAAAGAGTTTATTTGAAGCTAAACATATTTTAAAAATTAGTTTTTCTTTTCAAAACTAAAATAAAAATTGGTTGTTATTTTTGAAATTTTCAAAACTAAACTAAAATCATCCCAAACAGTACCTAAGTTTTTTGAATTTGGTTTAGTTTTTAAAAGCACATTCTAACCACTATCATCATACCACTACCATTGCCCCCGCTACTGTCGCCACCACCACACCATTAATGTTGTCGCCTTCACCACTGTCGTCGCTGCCACCATACCCTTCCATTGTCGCCTTCACCACCACCACCACCATTCCACTATCACTATTATCATCGTCATCATTCTGCTGCCTCCATTGTCGTTATTGTCTTTGCTATCACTATTCCATCCATCACCATTGTGTTAGGAAAATCGAAAGACTACACATTGATATTTATAACGATCCCAAATGACATTACATGAAACAATAAGGCTTCAACATAGAAAGATTATTTTTTGTGCCTTTAAAACACTTGAATTAGTTTAATTAATTAAAATACGCATAATTTTTATTTCATGAATTTCAAGCATGTCATACAAACTTCATCCATAGAAGGTCCTCAAGTCGTAAAACATAAAGGTATATGTGCCCCAAGGCACTACATTATCAAACCTTATAAACAAATCTCCAAACAAAACTCAAGGGTCTAATTCAAGGATTAAATACAACATAGATCCATGAAAATATATAAATCCTAAGTTGGATCCCACTAAGACAAAGCATAAATAAATGACAAAGGGTCGGATCTCGTCCCTAAGTCCACCACCAAGTCCACATCAACCACGAGTGACATGTTCCTTAGAAGCTATATCATAATTTGCCCCCTATCAAATGACACGATCATTACAATAAAAAAAAAATGCAAGAGTGAGCTCATTTTAAAAGAAAACAACATATAAAAGAAATATAAGATCAATATGTTAAAAAAGATATAAAAATCCTTCATTTTTCCAACAACCACGTATTAATACAACTCCTCAAGTAACATATCATTCTCAAGTCACAATTATCAATGCACATGTCTACTATCATATTATGTCATGCTGACTCTTTACTCCAGGAAATTTTTACCTTTTGAGCGATTAACCCAAGTACATCCCTTAACATAGTCACACTTTATGATCTGACTATTCAGGAATACTTGAATTAACTCTACGGAAGAAATGTGATTTTATCGAAAATGAATGAGCGTGAATATTGGCTTGGCTTGGTAAGGCTTGTAAAAACCCTAACCTATCTAGGGATTCGCTTACTCATCTTATAAGCCCATTCTGCGTTAACCATCACAACAACCTCCAACACTAGGTTGAGGGCCTTCCTAGCACCCCTAACTTACGTGTCTAATCAAATGCAATGTCAATCATCAATGCATGTAGGTTATGATAATTCAAATCAATATCATATGTCATCACAAATTCATTCACCAATCTCAACATCATAAGAGGTTATAGCATCATAGATTCACCATCCATACGTTCATCACACTCATGAACCTATATATAGTTCAATAAGCATGGCAAGACATTCCAACACCTTGAACTCTTGCAAACAACTCACCAAAAACTCATATGAATGTGAATTTCATGATCTCAACACAAAGTCAACTATAATAATAAAATAACATTATCTCAACCACATCTCATATAATCATAAATTCATTAAGATCTCAAAATAGTTAATTTATGTAAGGAAAACAAATATTAATCACATCCATATCAAAACAAGTCATTAGACTCAAAATGGTCTCTGGACTCAAAACTGATCACTAAACTCAAAATGATCATTGGACTCAAAACTGATCATAGGACTCAAAATGGTTTATGGGCTCAAAATTGATCACTAAAATCAAAATGGTCAATGGACTCAAAATGGTCACTAAATTCAAAACTGATAATCAAACTCAAAATGGTCATTGGACTCAAAATTGATCATCGAACTCAAAATGGTGGACACGACACTGGTCATTGGATGCAAAAATGGCCACTAGATGCAACATTGAACACTAGACGCAAAAAGGGCCAGCAAATGCAAAAATAGTCACTAGATAAGAATTTTGCAAAATTCAAAATTTCTATAAAAATGCCTCTCATGGCTTCCAAGTCATCCCAAAACAAACTCGAACTTTTATTTATCAATTCCAAATACATAAACAACATCAAAACACTTCACGGATAGTAACTTTTAATCAATATTCATCAAATAAACAACAACCTAAATTTTAAAACTCGAAACGTCAAATGTTCAAACTTCCATTTTTAACTACATGATTCATTTTCCAACAACCTTGAAACCAATCCACAACAACATAAGCATAGAAAAAGATAAAGCTTCCCTTACCTATCAAACCCAAGAAACTTGCTTTGAGATGAAGAAAAGGAAGAGATGAGGGAACTTTGGGTCCAAAGAGGAAGTTTTCTTCAACTCCACTAGCAATTCAAACTACAAGGACATGATCCATACCGAAAACCAACCTAAATTCAAATTCAAACCCAAAAATTAAGCCTTTTCCATGGAATCCCCATGGGTACCCTAGTGAAAAACAAAAATGGAATATAAAAGAGGAACGGGAGGTGTTTATTGCACAAAGGGACAACCAATGAACACTAAAAATAGGAGAAAAATATCTCATTTGAATAAGAAACCCAAGTTCTAAATTCATTAAAGAATGTGTTTTCTTAAAGAGAAATAAGAGAGTAGAATAAGAGCTTTTGTGTTTCAGATTTTTTTGAGAGTTAAAAGGAGAATTTCTGACTCTTGTAATTCTTCATTTTCACACCTAAACTTTACTATACACATCTGTCCCTTTAAACATAAACTTAAGTCCATCTTCTTATGCCTAAAAACACTAAAAATTCACTAATCACATACACACATAAAATCAAACCATCAAATTTATTAATTCATTTATTCAAGTACTTCAACTAAAGTTAATTTCTCTTATAATTTAATTAAATAACGTGAACGATCAATTAAAAAAAATACAACATTACAATATTATTATTTGTAAGAGAAGGGTTCTCTTCTTTTTATTTGATTGAAAGAATAAAATTAAGCAAGTTGCCTTACTCAGATAATAAGGGGAGGTGATAAAAAAATCAATAATATATTATTATGTCTCTATAAGTGTTAATGGAGCAAAATAAAAGGTCAAAAAAATATTTCACAAAATTTAATCAATATAATTTAAAAATAAAAAACATTTTTCACTCCTAATTTCTTCATATATATTAGAAGGGAGACAAAGACAAAAAAGAAAGATATTTTAGCTATCCCTCTTGATTATTTTCCCCTCTCCCTCTCTTACTCAAATTTTTTAACTAACTATAATAAAATTATAAAAAAAAAAAAAGCATTCTCCTTTATTTCCCTAAAACCGATACTCCTCATTGCAAGTATTTTACTGCAAAAATATGGCGCAATTCTTTTAATTGTAAGCAAGACTTCCTTATGGTGCCACAAATCAAACATGTTTATTAGTTTCACTTTTTTTTCACTTAAAACATATTTAATTTATATATATTGACCTACCAATTTGATATAAAGCTATACTAGATCATCAAATTTGTAACATACAAGAAATTGAAGACAAGATAACCTAACCTGATCAAATTTTACACTGACCCAACAAATCCAGACTGTACCAGATCGGGTGACCCAGTTTAACAATTGTACTTCGGATTTAGATGTTAATGTCACAATTTTTTATTCAAAATGAAAGATGAGAAAGATTTTCAGTGTAGTGAATTCACACACGCACATCAAAGAAAGATCAAATTAAACGTTTAGTTTCTTTTTTGATGGATTGGATGCCAACTGTACGTTGTTTAGCTATCAATGCAATTATTGCTATGTTAACTAGCCGGTCCACTATGATACAGTAGGGTGCATATCTCTTATTGTGAGGTTTGTATCACCCAACATGCAGGGTCCATCCATTTCCCTTTTTTAGATAACTTGGCAAAATCTTAAAAGAGTAATGTTTTTTTACATCTCCTCGCAATACTTTATTAAACAGCCATTATAATTAATTTAGATTCTGTACAAATTCCGGGCAAAGTGGTCAGCGGTCCCAGTATATAAGTAAATTCTTGCAGGGTTCAGTTGGCGCGCTTCTCCTTCTTAAAAAAGAAAAGCATATAGAGAAGTAATTGTTGAATTTATGATCAAGTGAAGGTAATTATGATTATTGTATTTTTTTTTATAAAGTAATATGAATATTGTAATTAATAACTCAAAGTCGTCAAACTATTAAAATCACTGTTGGCATGAGTAACAAGTTCTCATTTCTAATTAATTTTGAAATATGACAACCAAACATGAAAACAATCCAGATTGTATTCAGAGAGCTACTACAGTTTGCAAACAAGTATATAGAATGCTTCTTTTATACTTTAAGATATAACATAAAATTGAGTTATTAGCGGTGTGTTAAAATCAGAATAGTCATTATAGTACTAATTTAAAATTTAATATTCAATTATGGTTAATAATAACAACAATAACTAAATAAAACTAAAGTACAAAATAATGTCAAAGAAACGTACAGACCAAAACAAATCAAAGAAACGTAATGCTATTACTTTATAATACTAAAACAAAGTAAAACATATTTTTATAAGATTTTAACATTAAATGTACATACAAATTCAAATAAAATATATAATAAGTTTCAATAACACATAACAACCTTTATTAATTAACAATAGCACGTTAACATCTAAAATAAAAATTATGATAAATACTTTAGATTATTTTAAAAATAAAAATAAAGTTATACTAATTTTTTTTATTGACTTGCTATGAAACAATTATATTTATCAGTTTTGACCCATTTTTCTCTAGGCCATTTCTGTTATTTAATCAAATCTAACAGTTGACAGGTTCAACTAATTAGTATGATTTGGTTTTTAAACATTAGCGATAACATGAAATTAGAAGTGAAAATAAGTCGGCCTACTCGGTAGGATCTTCGGTATGCTTAGACTTTTTTATTAAATAAATTAAACTAAAACTTTTTAAAAAGCCTATTTGATTAAAAAAATGAGGCTTTATACCATTTAAAAAGTTTTTTTTTTTAAGGAAAGCGTCTCATATTATTTCAACCTTAAGAACATACTGAATATGTACATTGTGAAACTGAATTAAAAAATTGTGAACTAGCAAGCAATCTACATGTCTTAACTAGAGTATATATAGTGACTCACTTAGCCATGTCTATAGACAAACTTAACACGTCAGCAAAGCCCCAATTTCATTATTCTTGAAGCTGAACGAGTTGAAGTTGTCTACCACCAATTTGCACCAAATTCACAAGTCTTTTAAACTTAACAGTCTGGTCAAATTATAATTAAGTAAATATAAATAATAATCTTTTGTTAATATTATTATTATATTAACTTTCTACAATGTATTAAAATTATATGTTAATTTATCTTTTTAAATATTGAGCATTTGACCTAAATATAGAATCAAGCCTATAATCTTATTGAAAGAAAATTTTTATATATGCCCTATGTAGAGGCGTTAATGCAAAATAAACTTCTAAATAGTTCATCATGAATGCCATATTAGACATTCAATTTAAGCTTATATCACAAATAAGTTAAGGTTGATTCTTATGAGATTTAATCATCATATTTTCACTCATATTCCATGGCTTGAATAGTAGTGGTTTTAGTTTTCGTAATTTATATTCCTTTGGTTCTTTTCATAAAAATTCTGATATATAACCCCTCCTATATAGGTAAAGCCTATTACTCCAACTTACAGGATTTACACCTTCAATGTAACGACCAAGAAAGAATTTGGTTAAGAAAATGGCATGCATAACCAATAAGAATAAAACAATAGATATATTAATAATGACAGAATTAATTAAAATAATTTAAACTAATAAAATATTTAAAAAATAATAAAAGTATATCTCATTAATGATATAGATAATTAAAAAAACATAAATTTAGGATAAATTTAATATTATTAACTAAATTAACTAATTTTCTTATTAGTCTCGTTGAATTTGGATCTTATAAAAAGAATTGGAGGAGTACTTTTACATAGGATTTTTTTCCAATGGCCTATTAATCGATTAAGTTATTTACATATAATTATACATATCTAAAAGCTTTAATATAAAACTAAAGTAGGCTAATAAGCTAAGTCAAGTTTTCAAAAAGCTCAAGTCACGCTTAATTAAAAGTCTTTGACAAGTATTAGGCTAACTTGAATCTTGATTTTATTAAATAAATCAAACTCTTTTTTAAAAAATAAACTTCAATTAAATAAGTGAGAATATTAAAAAAAAAAAAACTTTATTCGACTCAATCTATTTGCACTCTTACTTTTGCAATTACCACCCAGACATGTTTATACAAATTAACATGGAGAGGCTGGTCAAACTAATTTAACTTGGAAACTCGTTGTTGAATTAGAGATCTGTGATTTGGCAGATCATATTAGTCCAAATGAATTGGTGATCGGCAGGTTGGATGAATTGCTGTGCTGTAATTTTTTGGATTTTTTAAAAGATATAGTACAAATCTTACAAACTTTCAAGTGTAAAATTTACATGTTATGCATTTTTTTATTTTTTTAAAATTTATTTCAATTTGTAAGATGTAATCTTGAAATGACCTAATAAAAGTGAGTTGATAATCATCGATTCGAATATGATAATATTAGCTAGATAAACTATTTTTAATTTTTCATGGCCACAATGAGATAAGATGTGGGTTTCACGTCCCATTCATGCTAAAAATTCAATGTTCTTTTTATTACAAATCAACAATACAATTATCAATTGTAACAAATAAATTTACTTTCTTAAAAATATAACTTAATTTTAAATAATTTTATTCTAAAATATTCAGAATAACTTAATTTCTTAACGAATATTTTTTTCCACTGTGCATCTAGTTGTATATTAAAATTTGAAGATTTGATGAGTAATATAAGATACTGTTGCATTCAAATTTAAGAAAATGATTTATTTAATGAAATTATGTGTGTTTGATTATCTCAATATGTCAATTTTCTTGAATTAGCAACCGTCATTCACCACGAACAGAGTACTGGTCACTATAAAAAAGATCTAGTTATATATTAGATTGCACCCATTTAAGAGTGAATTAATCTATATATTAGATTGCACCCGTAGTAGTTTTTTAAGATTTTATTTGTTTACCTTTTATAATTTTAAATATTTTTATTTAGAATTTTTATATTCACACACACACACACACTTTAAGAGTGTTTATGACACATTTTCTTTCATTAATCCGGTAATGTAATATATTTTAAAAATGAGTTACAGTTATACCTTTGCGTTATCTAACTTTGGTTAATTTTAATTTTTCTGTATTCTTTTATAAAACATAATTTTAATTATAAAATTTCTTAATTTCATGAATAATATTTATATAACACAACGTTATGCTTATATTGATGTTACTTATTTTGAAATATATGTAATAAATTATACTGCCTTAATTGTAATTTTACAATTTAGCAATATATAACGTGGATATTGTGTGTCAACAAATTAAATTGACAAAGTCCTTCGTGCTCTCATTTTCATCCAACCAAAACATGCAAACTCTTGAGTAAATATAATGCTTATCATAGATAGACTTTGCCGATGAGTCAACAACGATACAGCAATTTCACATGCACTTATGTTTGGCTCCAAAACACCCATTGGCAATGCCTTGTTAAGGCAAAACCTCGTATCATGCATAAAATATCTAATAGTCCAACTGATACGCTACAAAAGTAATTTTATTGTAGTTAAAAAATAATAATTTCTATTCTTAATTTGACAAACAAGGCTGTATATCAGTAATACTGGCTTATTAATTATTTTGTGGTAAAATATCCCATTTGCATATTATATTTTACTTATATCATTCAGTTTTCCTTATTAAAATTAAAATATTGTACAAGATTTCTAGACCGTTAAAAAGTCTAGCGAATGAAATCACAAATTAATTAAAGTGACAGATAAAACTGTAATATGCATGTAAATAACTAAATGTTTATTTAAGCACCTACGTATTCATATACTAATTACTATAACGTACATATATGTATCCCAGGGAAGCTGCAATCACTGTCAGAGATGAATGAGCTTTTTTTGGGGATTGAAATGAAGTTATGTGGGCGCATTAAAAAAGAACACCAAGATTTTAGTCAATTTATACTACTTTCAGCTTTTCAGAAAATGAAAAATGTAATTTTAATTTTTCCTGACGAGTTTGTATATTTGCGGTTTAGTTTTTACAGAACAAACAGCTGAGAAGCTATTACAGCCTCTCACCTACCTTTTCTTTTACACTTCCTGTACGGCTGCAACTTCAAAAGTTCGTTACCTTTCGGATAAAAGCCATCTAAACTAGATCCACAAAGTTAGGGCTATTTTCTTTTTCAATTGCATAACTACACTAAAAGTTCAATTAATCACCTTCTAATTTAAAAACTAAATCAAACTATCCCTTAGTAAGCAATTGTTTGTTTTTTCTTCCAATTTTTTTACCATATATGTACTACTCTTCTCTTTCTCACTTCCTTTGGCATTCTTATATGTAATTAATTCGTCTTTACCATAATAAATTCGTCTGTGAAGATATATACTTATGTTGATGTATGTCACTTATTTTTTGTATAACATTCTTCTCGAAGTAGATGGCCTTGGATATGCTATTGGAATATGGCACAAAACAAAAAATTATTTTGTGTCCTCTTAATCGATGTGCTGTTGTGATACTTGAGCCGGATTTTCTCCCTCTGCCCTAACCCAGATTGGTAATAATGTAGTTGTATTCACAAAATAAATGAAATTATGATCAAAGTACTTCATTGGCCTAAACTCACTTTCCTCAACAACACACACACTTCTCTCTCTCTCTCTCTCTCTCTCTCTCTTTTACTTTTAAAAAAACAAAATAATAATAATAATAATTCTTTAATGGTCATGATAGTAGTAGTACTTAGTACATAGCAGCTAGTATCCTTTCAAAGATAGAGATGGGGAATCTCAGGAAATGATTATGTAAGAGTAGTAGAACTGTACTTGGACCGTTAAGTAGGAGCAGAGAAGCTACCTCTGTGTTATAATTGTGATCTTTTTACTCACTGCACAATAGCTAGGGTTTTCACCCCACTGAAATTGGTTTCAATCTGCAGATGTTCTCTTCCACATATGACTCCTCCAACCTTTTTCCTAGCTTCCCTTCGTCTTCTTACCCTATCCTTCCTTTTCTCATTGATCCTGAAAAAGATTTTGCAAGCCACACCCTTCTCGATGACCACCCTCTTGTTGTTCCCGCCGGCCTCATACATGATCCTCCATTACTCCCTGAAGAAACCGTTGCCAATTTTGCAGTTGCAGCTGACTGCACTGCCGCCATGCTGGAACACGATGCAGCAAACACTGACTATGGTTCCCACTATGGTAGCAGCATTTCCAATTTTCTCACCCAGAAACCTGCTGCAGCCACAGCCAAGAAAGACAGGCACAGTAAGATTCACACATCTCAGGGTTTGAGGGACCGGAGGGTGAGATTATCAAGCGAAATAGCCCGCAAATTCTTTGATCTTCAGGACATGTTAGAGTTTGACAAACCAAGCAACACCCTCGAGTGGCTCTTCACAAAGTCTGAGAATGCAATCAAAGAACTAGCCCGAAGTAAGCATAGTGGCAGTGTTAGTGGGGGTGACATTAAGTGTTCCCGCTACCCGTCTGTGGATTCAAACAACAACAACAAACCATTGGTGGGTGGTGGTGATGGTTCCAAAGGAAGGAAGTTGAAATGGGCACAGAGGGATGATGTTTGTGTTCAGAACAAAAAAGAGTCAAGAGCAAGGGCAAGGGCAAGGGCAAGAGAAAGGACTTGTTACAAGATGTGTAGCAATAGTAGAAGGGTGCAGAAGAAGGACTTTGATGAAAGGTGCCCTGCAACAACAAACACTCAAATGCTACACCAATTGAGGTCTTCCATTCAGCCTGAACCTGAAGATCAACCTCGTACAAAATGGGTTCAGCCTTATTATAATAACCCTTATTTCATTGATAATGAAGCACCAAGAAATGGTTTTAACTTCATTGAAGAATCTATTATGATAAAAAGGAACATGAAGCCTTCATCTCACCAAAACCTTATGATCCCTAGGGATGCAAGTTTCAACAACGAGTTCCCCCTATTACCCTATTCCAGTACTACTCCAAACTGGGATAGTACTAATGGGGCCGTTAACTTTTGTGGAATAAGCACGATGAATCTACATGTTTCATGAACCCGTGGTGAGTTTTAAATTTTTATTTCTTCTTCTTAATTTTAATAACTGCTTCAGGTATTTTCAACTTGTGTTGATATTTTAGTGATTTCTGCGTCCAGATTTGTAGAGCTTCATTCAAAATCTTTTGAAAATTCTTGGGGCGAGTGCATCAATCAGAGTCGACACTAAAATGTTCTAGTTTTCGGTAAAATCTGATCAGAATGAAATCCTCGAGTGTGCTTTGCCTTGTAATCAACATCATCTCATAGTTCTGTGTTTCTTCTCTCTATCAGCAACTTTTTCTGCCCTATATTCCCATTTTACAATGTTTGTACTGATAATCATCCAATGGCATGTCAAAGTTCGCATAAAGGTTTGCTGCGTCCTGCGTGTATTATATCTGTCCAATATTTAAAGTTTGATTTAACAAGTATTATCAAAAGTCATGAAGTAACTCGCTAGCAGCTTTATTCATACTTTTATTTTTTTATTGATGTAATTGGGTAGTCTTCAGTGGTGATCAGGATAAGGTTTACAAGGATCAGGATAAAACTAAAAAATTTCAGCTTTTGTCTGCAGTTAACCTTGTTTTTATTTTTTGGTGCTAAAACTGCAGTTAACCTTGTAGTTGTTGGGGATTTTTTTATTGATGTACTTTTGGTGATCAGGATAGGGGTTTACATGGATTAGGATAAAACTAAAAGATTTCAGCTTTTGTCTGCAGTTAACCTTGTTTTTTATTTTTTGGTGCTAAAACTGCAGTTAATCTTTTAGATGTTGGGGATCTTGCTAATTTACATTCTCTGCGAATTCAAGCACTGATCAATAGAAGTCAACAATGTATTTCACACAAGCTCTGTGATCTATCAGAAAATAATTTCTTGGAAGCAATTATAAGTTAAAACCTTCTTACTTTCGTAGTTTCTCTGAAGCAATTAACTCAATACTCTTAAAATTAGTATTAATTATAACCAAGGGTTTGGTGTGAAGAATAATCATAAATTGTTAGAAAAAGAGAAGAAGAGAATAGAGATTGTAGAGAAGATTATCTTTATTTGACATACTTGATTATATAATTTGATATTTGTAGAACAACCATATACATTACTAACTATTTAATTAAGACACTAAATTGACATAATCTCATAACCCTTTCAATACATAGTGGTTAAAAAAATAATATCTCTTAATTTTTATAAACTCTCACCCATTCATTTTCTAACAATAACTTACAATCCTTTATTTTCTGATTAGTATTATTATTTCTAACATAAATATGGTAACTTTATAACCACAGAACATGCAGTAAAGAATATTAGCTATTGATTTTTTTTTTGGGTAATTTGGCATCTATAGTTATTGAAAATTTTAACCCTTATATCTTAAGGCAAAATTATGGGTAACAAAATGTTACTTATGTTCCAATGCTAGCATGCCAAGCATTGATTCCTTATAGCCTGTTAAAAATTCATGCATGCTTGAAATTTTAGCTTTCTGATGGTTATGAATGATAACTGCATCCATATTATTTCCTTGCCAAGTTTATTCAATTCAAAGGGAAGGATCTTTTGATCTCTTTTCAGAGGTCATAGATAGATGGCTACAATCCATTGGACCACCAAGATGTTTTGATACC
Source organism: Glycine tomentella (assembly GCA_007407185.1). NCBI lineage: Eukaryota > Viridiplantae > Streptophyta > Magnoliopsida > Fabales > Fabaceae > Glycine > Glycine tomentella. The sequence goes on from PYAF01003201.1 coordinate 2,119,881, forward strand.
GCATCCAGATTATGGTAACTATATTTGCAAGTTTCTGAGCAAAGAACAAAATGGATAAAGTTTAGAGCTTATGAATTCATGCACTCAAATTGTTTTTGCTATATATACAATCTATATTACAACTGAAGTTCACTTCGACTCTATAGAGTTCCTGTTTTCCTTTTCATTCTTATGCCTCCACTTTATATTAGGTTTATTGTACAAGATATGGAAACATGCATGGATCAGCAGGTTACTGATGTTCTGACTGGAGCATGACTGTTTAATATATTTGCCAACACAATTTCTGAGAAATCTGATGGTGTAATGATTGATGACCTGATGATCTTTTACAGTTTTTTAAGCTTTTGATACCTTGTGCAATTATTATTTTGATGTATCAAAGAATTGCTACCACAACTTGAACTTATGACATCTATCTAAATTCCATACCCATCACAATCACTTGAACGATGCCCAGGTGGGTGGAAATCCAGTGTAATTTTAATTCTATGCCTTCCTACAAACTGGTATTATTTATACATGCTCAATATTGTTACAAGAGATACATATATCTTACCTTCTTGTGTTTAATTTGAACCTTGTCATTATTCTACAGCTTTAATTGTGGCAGCTTACAAACAAACCAAGCTTTCCAACGGTTTGAGTTTAAAAAAAATAAAAATAAAAATAAAATTAAATATCTTATTCCCCAAAAACTCTTCGCTGTGCAAAGCTAAATGAAAGACATATTGTATACCGTCTTATTCTTGCATATGCAAAGAGATGGTTTTCAAATTTAAATCTATGACCAACAAGTTTTTAAGGCATAACTTTATCACTGTGTTAGGGTTGAGTTAACAAATCACTTATAAATTGACTCTATATAATGTCTTCTTGAACCTAAAGCTCAATGAGCTGGTTTAAGGGAAAAAGAAACAGATTTGATGATGTACATGATCATAAGCAAGCATACAGAATGTTGGATTGTATATGTTTAATTTGTGCTCCTTCATTTTGACAGTATACCAATTTGGAATTTTCCATATTTTGATGTCATCTCCAATGTAAGGCACGACAATATCAGAGGCCCTAATTATGAAAATAAAAGTATTTCAGGGGTTACACCAATATATAAATTACAACTGACCCATTAATTTTTCTTAGATTCGATGCTTTGGTACAGGCTTGTTTTGTTAGGTGTATTTTTTCTCTTGTTCTGCTAATGTAGGGTTTCTTGCTGTCTTCTTTTCACATCCCATCTTTTTTCTGTGCACTTCCCATACGAATTTAATTTAGCTCCTTTAAACAAGAATATATATACAAATAATGCGTAATATATTTAATCTTGATTTGAATTAAATTAATGACAAATATATCCTTACTTTCTCACTATATATTTCATCAGTTTAAAGGAATCCTATTCTATATATACATACTTCTAAATTCTAAACCCTATAAATTAACGGTCAAAATTTTCAGTTTAACTTAAAAAACCACTAACGAATAAGGTTGAATTAACTGGCAAAGAAAAGAATAAATAAGGTTGAAATAAAAGTGTTTGCTTTGATTCCTACAATCATTTACTACTATACATACGTACTGCATACACTCTGTGAATCGTGACAAGGTGTCTTACGAGTTATGACTTGAACTAACTTTTCTCTCTTATACTTTATATACCAAAAATAAAACATAAACACTTTAAAACTCTTGTTATCGCTTCAAAGATTAAAATCACAACTAAGATAGGGGTTTTAAGTCCCAACATTTAATAATAAAAGGGATGCAACGGTACTGATTTCTGAATACTGACGCCTAGTTTGTGTACGTTATATTGGCGTTGACGGAAGGCTACAAGCATTTCTCAATACCAATACCTCGTTTCGACATTTTATAACAAGACACATTGGTTAAATCTAAGATAGTGTGATATGTTTGAGAGTAGAATTTAGAAGGAAAGGAGAATAAAAGACAAATTGTTCTATAAAAATTGGGATATTAAATTTATTCTATTTTTTATTTTATTTCTTTTATTTAATAAATTATTAAAGTAGTGAATATTTATTAGAAATAAAATTTGTCTTTCCATCCTTTTATTTTTCCAAAGTACAAATCCGAGACATTCTCTACGTCCAATACTTCTTGTTTGATGGGTTTTGTTTTCCTTGGGTACAAATGTATAGTGGAATTTATCATAGTTTCAAAAGAAACACATATTTATTAAAAAGAAGAGGTTGTAATGATTGAATTCTACATTATTTTATAAAGAAAAATAAAAATAATGGGATGACATAAAAAAGCCAGAACTTATGACAAAGATCAACAAAGGTTTATTGTGATATTGTGATATCAGTAGTCATTGAACTGACGTTTAACTACAAAGGCCATGCGTTATATTAATATTAATGATGAACTATTGTGATGTCAGTAGCTATTAGTTCTATCATATTTTACTTTTAAAGTTCTGTATTGATTAAATTTGACTAAAATATCATGTGTTCAGGGCTGAAATAATCAAATACAAATAATAATAATAATAATAATAATAATAATATCACTTTGCCTATAAAAATATATCACTGAACTATTACATTTTCTTTTCAATATTACATCATCTGTAACTCCCCCACTCTCTCATGACTGACATATTTGGTCTCCACCTTTTTAAAACTTTTTAACTTTCATTGCAAATTATCTCACTATTTTATTTCATTCTCAACCTCTCACATTAGATACATTGATTAAAAAAATCATATTAAATTACATATGCAATAAATTCAATTTCAAAAATAGAAAAAGATGATAGACAAGTACACATGTTGCCTTTCATGTGCGCATGTGTCTATATATATATATATATAGTATTTTAAAAATAAAACGAGACAGAAAGATTAAAAATTTATACATTTTTATGGGAAAAAGAAGTTTATTTGACACGATAAAAGTAAAAGTGTAAAAACAATTTATCTTATTTAAAGCGTATGCCAAATAGTATATAACAAACTTAATCAAACAATTAAGATTAAAATTAAAACTGTTAAGCATATCAAGACTTTTAATATCATGTATAATGCATGCTTAATAATGATTTTTATTGACTTGGAAAAAATTTATGACTATGTATATCAAGAAAAATGTTATGAAAGATTTGTAGGGAAAAGGTGTGTGAATGACTTATATCCGTGTTATATAAGACATGTATGAAAGAATAATTAATAGTATGAAAACTTCAAGAGGTGAAACTAATAACTTTTTTATTAGGATAAGATTATATCAAGGTTCAATTTTAATTGCTTACTTGTTTAATCTAGTCATGAATGCTTATCAAGAACCTACAAAAGATTATCCTTAATTACATGTTTTTTTTGTGGATGACAGTCTTGATTGAGGAATCAAGAGAAACAATTAACAATAAACTTAAACTTTGGAGGCAGACTTTGAAAATACAGGTTTTTCGCTTAAGTAAAAACAAGACAAAGTATATGCCTTGCAATTTTAGCAAGAGGCAAGATGATTTTGAGTCAGAGGTAAAAATGAGTATAGATGTCATACCACATGTTTCTAAGTTTAAATACCAAGAATCAATATCATACAAAATGATGAAAAAAAATTAATAAAGATGTCACACATAAAATACAAGTGGAATAACTTAAATGGAGAAAGAAATAAAAAATTATCTGTGATCACAAACTACCTACAACACTGAAAAGCAAGTTTTGTCAAACAACTATACATGCAGTTATACTATATGGTAGTGAATATTAGACTTTAAAGAGATAAAATTAGAGAAAGATGAAAGTAGAAAAAATGAAAATGTTAAGATGGATTTGTAGTCATACAAGAAAGAATAGAATATCAAATATATATATATATATATATATGAGATAAAAGATTGGTGTAAACCCAGTCAGAAATTAAAGGATGGCATCAAATTGATTAAGGTTATTTGAGCATGAACATAAAATGTCACAAGAGATGTCAGTTAAATTAGAATAGTATATTGCATAATTTTTAGTCCTTATGAGAAGGAGAAGAAGCATATAAAAAACATTGATGAAAAAAATCATCAAGAGAGATCTTGTACCTAATAATATTCCTTAAAGTTTGGCTTTAACTGTTCTAACTAGTGTCTTGTGTTTTGACCAAACTAAATATTGATAAGGCTTTGTTGTTGTTATATCATGCTTAATAAAGGTATTGTTCAATTTGCTTCTTGATGACCCATCATGTTTTCATTCTTAAAAATTGTCTCAATGGGTTTATGAAAGCTAATATTTATAAACTACCATTGACCTCAATTTTATGTACTGTGATAATATTAGCATATCAAAACAAGTCTTTTAGTCCAGACCGATAAGAGTGGCCTAACTCTTCCTTCTAACACGAAAGATTCAACATTAAGTCCATTAACATTGTTAAATTCACCACATCCAAACATAAAAAAAAAAAAAAAAAAAACACCTCAAATACAATGACCTAAAAATGTCATCGTATTTGAGATCGAAACAACATCAAATTAACATATCTTATTACTTATAAATTCAAAAATTAAATTTTCATTAACATTTTATTAATAAAAACATTTTAATGATATTTTGTTATAAAAAAACTCTATTTGTAATTGCTAATTCATTGTTAATAATTGTAAATTCCAAGTCTTTATTTAGGAGAAAGAATGTATTAATATTTTACTAACTATTCAAGATTTATAAATTTAACTAACGTTACTCTTAGATTATTATTATCATCATCATCGTCAAATGCATGGATATCAAATTAATTAAATAAAATTTTCAGTACAAGAATTGCGTCTAATCATGATGAGCTGTACAAAATAATTCAAGTGTTTTTAATTTTGTTGATTTTTTTTTTCGCACGCAGTTACATAACAAGCGGTAGTGGTTGAATTCTATTTCTAGTGCACACCTAGTTGTATATTCCCCTACTCTTGGAACTTAGTTTTGTCTTAAGGTTACTTAGAAAGTCAGTTTTCATACTTTATTTTTGCGATCCTTCGTATGTATATTTATTTATTAACGGATGAATTGCAATATTTAATGACAGGAATCAGACAAAAGAAACAATCCAAAGAGTATTTCTATAAAACAATTCTTTTCTTCGTTAAAGCCTTCGGATATTTCAATTACCTGTATAATTCGAACATATTGTTTTAGTTCAAATAAAAAAAAATACAAGTTTGCTCTATAAAAAAAAACTGATAAATCCAGAAATAACAAGGAAAAAGAAAACAAAGAATCACTCATGAAAGGGAGCCGAAAAATAAAATAAAATAAAATTATAAATATAGCTAATTTGAATATAAACGTTTTTATTTTATTTCGAATAAGGGCAAGAAAATATTACATTTATTCTTTACATATTAAAATAATCAATAACGAGAAACTTGATATTATCTCGACATGTATGGTAGTATTGGTACCCCAGTGACCTTTAATTCTAGAGTTCCTAAGGATCTGTCATGTTCAACACTGCGGTTTTGACAGGAAGAAGAAATGAGATATAAATGCTCTAATAGCAGATTGAGTTCCATAGGACGACAGTAGTAGTGAACTCTCGTGATATACGCAAATATTGACCGAGTGTTCTCTTAGCACAAAAGCGTCTTCTTTCCTAAAATATGTATATATATAATACCTCTCTAATGCACCTTCCTATATGTCTGATCATGCTTCTTAATCCAGACCCCACCCAGTTGGGGCACTCACTGTTACAACCAAGTCCCTATTGTTTGATACAATGATTCTACATGCGAAATATCAATGGTATATTTATTCAATTCCTATAAAAATATGGTAATATTGTTCATTATAAAATATATATATATATGGTAATGTTTTAAGAATTTTGAAACACGTATAATAAATACCACTCAAATTAATCTCTAAGATTTCTAATGTATCTGATTAATGTGTAAGGTCAAGCCTCAACATCTAATTTTAACATTAAATGAAGCTCTTAAGTGGAAACTAGAGGAAAGAATTGAAAAACACAGGAAAAAATGTTAAGAAGAAATTCGAAACCTAACCCAAAAAATGTACCAATTCCTTTTAAACGTCTTATGCACACTCAGAACTTCTTTTCTTCCAATTCTTCTTGCTCCAGAACTGGAAGTGGAAACCCAAGCTTAATTTTTTCCCCATTCATGCCCCATTTCCACAAGGAAATTTCTTTAGTTACCTTATATCTCCAACCCCACAGAGATTCAATTGGTTCATCCAGTCCTCATATATGTTGTACTGACAAACACCCGCGATCTATTTAAAGCAATCATATCAACATTTCAAAAACAATTTTTTTATCCTAATATTATTTTCAAACACCAACAAGTTAATGTGTGTTTGTGAGTGTGAAACGAGCGGCTTCAATGCAGGCACTGATAATTGTGAAACTCAACTCCTATATTAATTGAACCTAAATTATTCCATCTGCATGTATCTTTTCAAGGGCTGAACTTTTAGAAGAAAAAAAAATGTTTTATTATTTATTATTTTCAAAGTTTAAGATAACATTAATTATTCTTTTGTCAATTGCTACTTTTATTCGTTAATTAATTTACATATTTATAGTGGAAATGAAAGAGAAATAAAAACTAATATACATTTATTGTAGAATAGAAATGAAAAGGAATAAAATAGGAAATCATGTAACTATTTTAATAGATCAAGAAAATTTGTACATTTTTTATTTGATTTCTACATAAAGACGATTAAAAAAGAACAAAAATAGTAAATTTTATAAGAGTAATATTTTTTAAATATTTCATTAGGGAAAACACTCTATTGGTACGTATTTATCTTTTTTTTTAATCTTTTATTACGGTAAATACTTAATATATAAGAAAGAAAAATGCAGCTGTGTAGAAAAATCAGTCAGAATTCTCTACTGTCTCTCTAGCATCATGTTCTCTGCATTTATAATTTGAACCATTCATTACGTACATTCTCTCTCTTCCTTAAATAATTGTATACTAACATTCCACAGTTGAGATTTGGCTGTATAACTGGCTACAGACAAAACTTAATTTGTTGTAGAGAATATGATTTTGCCATAAAAATGTTTTCATTTATTCTGTTTTTCATCTCACTTTTACTTTAATTTTCTTTGTATTTCTCTCTTCATTCACCATCACATATCCGCTATATCTATCATTCTCTCCTTTTAATTTTTCTTCTCTATCTCTATCTTATTTCCACCCATATAGAGTGTATGTTTATCATTATCTTTTAGGATTATCTTATGTCACTTATATACCACTTCTACATTTTTCCTCTAGTTTTTTTCCTCTTTAAATGCATACTAATATGACATGTTCATGCATCATTTTCCATTCTATAAATCCGTCCCACAGTTGGTCCCCAAAAGACAATGAAGCACAGTCCAAGCATTAACTAACTCACTCCTCATAGGACAGATGCCGGGTGGAGTGGTTCAAATTTACCTACCCTATCCGTTACTTTGTAAAGCCCAAGCAACTATACGTACTACCATGGTCTAAATGTTTCGTATAACCAAAAGATCCAACCAAAGTAAAATCACCTGTGCTTAACTAGCTATACCTCGTGAGGGTTTTTCTTTTCGTTTATCATGACAAACAAAATTCATATTTTTTAAATGATCAATGGGCCAAAATTAACAAATTCTAGAAACTCATTTTAATTAAGAGCCAAGCTAGCGGCAATTAATAACCTAGTTCAAAACTGCTAGTCAAAACTAGAAGTCTTATCCTGGGAAATTGTTTTATTGGAGTATAAAAATATCGAATCAATAATGTGTTTTGTATTTAGAAGGTTGGAAGTCAGTCAAGTCATTCAAATATTCCTCAACTTAATTCATTAATAGCTCTCCATAAGCTAAGTTTACGACTTAATTATAAGGTAAGTTTAGTATTGAGAAAAATCAAAGTCTTAAATTAGTTAAAAATAATGTCAAAATAAATATATATGCATATATATATATATATATATATATATATATTTTAAAAAGTTAGAAACAATTTTTATCATATAAGTTAATTTTATAAGATTGGTTTAAATCAAAATTCACACTCTAAATAACGTCAGAGTCTATCATAAATCTATTAAAAAAATTATGTTTAGTTAGGTCCAAATTTATATTTAAGAACTCTCAATCACTCTTTCTATGTGTGTATATTACTTTAATTAAAATATATAAAAATTAAAAAAAAAACTGTTATCATGTGATTTAAAAGTGAACCAAATTAAGCTGAAAACAAAAACAAGCTTACATTTTTAACGAGTGCAACCTACAATAAAATCATGCTTATAAAGTTATACCTAAGTCAGGCAATTCACTTCCACACCCTTACTTAAAACAAGAGAATATCAGAATTGTTTATCATACCCCTCGTAGGATTGCCTCATACGCTCATGTTAGCTGAGCGTCTTTAACTAACAGATTACAAATTTCACTATCATAATTAATAAATATGGTCTAATTAAGTTTGAATTCTTATTCATCTCTTTCAAGCTCTCACTGAACAACTTTAGTGTGTTAGATCTGTTAGATCTATAGCATTATTTCAGAGAATACTTCTTGACAAGTGTGGCTTAGTACAAGTCTGCTGGGCTCTTTTCCCTAAGTTTCATGCATATTCAATTAATTGCATATAGCATTGAAGATCATCTCTTAATTAACCATGTAGAAGGAAGTCGAAAAAAATCTATAGCATTTTTAATAAGACTCCTATTCCACGTCATAAGGAACCAATAAACCAAAAAGATATATAATGGAGACAAAATCAAAATGTTAAAATGCCTAGGAACTACTGGCCTCTTACTAGGACTATTAGGCAACATGGAAAGAACAAACTTGATTCATCCTTTTTAAGTAAGAGAAAAATATCATGCCGACAATATATTTGGAAGATGTTTACGCAATATTTCGCTCATCTCTCACTGTCTCACATCGATAGTGTTAGCCCTTTCAATCCAAAATGACATGTCTTAATAGCACGTTGCAACTGCCATCGAGAAATAGACTAGAGCTAGCGCTTGCCTAGCTTTTAATACCTAGAACAAATTAAATAAGGCAAAAGGAGCATTGCTGCCAACTTAATTGGCAAGCCCTAGTTCACCTTGCAATCTTCATAACCCTGCTGCCCAGCCAACGTCCAATAGTAGAGCTATTAACTCTTAGTATTAACTACATGTAATCGGACTTCAATAACCATAGTGAAGATTATATGGAACTAATGACAATGGAATTAAATTTTGTAAAGTTGGAAATCAGTCACTGGCTCTAAATGGTGATTTCAAGAAATGAAGTAGTTATATTACTAATCCTTGAACATGAAGTACGTGGAGATTTCATGCCAACTAAAATTCAAAGGTATTTAGGTCGAATTGTTGAACGATCAACTGGAAATTCGATAATAACGAAGATAATGACCTCAAATTAGCCAAAAGAATTAGGTTATTGCAGATAAATAAAGGTTGACAAGTTTCAAGTGATAAATTAAGAACTTCACCACCTGCATATATTTAGGACTACCACCGAACATTTATTTATGTCCAAAAATGAACTTTAAATGAGCCCTTTTTTAAAATAATAAAAAATATTAAAAATTTATTTATTTATACTAATATTATAAATTTATTTGATATTTATGCTTCAAACTTCCATAAAATTGTAAGTGACAAATAGACATTTTTATGAGAAAGGAGAGTCATAACAAGTAGGATGAGGGGCTTACTTTTAAGAGAGAGAAAAATATACTATTTACTCGTAATAAGTTAATATTTTTTATTAAGTAATTCTATTGTTTTAAAATATTATTTACAAATAAAAACATTTTTCTGACGCCCTAAAACAGAGATATTAGGCTATCCGGACTCCATTTTTTTTTTCATCATAGAATATTCGGTTTCATATCTCGGGTTGGGTAAGAAAAACATTAGTTGTCAAATTTTGATGTTAACTGAAACGGGCGTTGCTAAAATATTGCTATCTGAAAACAAGATTCCTGTCGTTAAATCTAGGGGCACATGTATTATTTGAACAGTGAACATTATGAACCTAACTTAAGAAGAGTCCGCACAAGGTTGGCAATTGGGACTAGCCACAGTAGTAGGCTCTTAAATAGGAGTACTTGCTGGCAAATAAGATCAGCTTCGATTTTGGAGGAGTAAAAAGCAAGCTAAATTGAAGCAATTTAATTATTTTATAGAGTAGAATGATCGGTGTTATCTAATCGTGTCATTCAATCAATTAAAATAATTAATATATTATTCTATAATTTAATAAAAAAAATCTAATTTTATCGATTTGATAATTGAATTATGTGTATTATTGTTAAGATTGTAGGTGTTATTTTTTTCAAAATTGAATAATAAAAAAAATTAAATAACGGCATATATTTTAATATATTTAAAAAAAAATATCTTACATCAATTTTAATTTATATATATGAATGAGATATCAAATAATTTTGGATTAATATAAAATTTTGTAAATATAATTTATATGAAAAAAAACTTTTAATCTAATAATAAATTTTAGAAAAATAATATCTAATTAAAAATTATTGAACAACCTAATAACTGATCAAAATTACACCAATGTAATTTATTCTTATATATATATATATATATATATATATATAAATCATACTTGTGTAACTTAACTAACTTTTATATCATTTAACAACTTCATACACTATATGATTTTTATTAATCAAATCATTGAATTATATTTGTATATTATAAAGATTGTCCGGATCAAAATTAAATATCATTAAATAAGTAATTAAATTATTCATATTTTAATATATTTTAAAAATGTATATTACATCCATTTTATAATATATATATATATATATCAAAATAAGATAACTAATAATTTTAAATTAATGCGAATTTTTTTATTTTTTAAAATAGGTATCAAACATGAAAAGCTAAAATTTTCAATTTAAAATTCTCACTTCAAGATTCTAAGAAAATTAAAAAACTAAGAAATTTAAAAATCTCAGTATTTACGTAAAATTATTTGTCTGCCTATAAAAAAATTATGATTAAAGTCATTATAAAGCGTGAGAAATTTCATTTTGGTGAACAGAAGAGTCTTTATAACACGTTAATTCTAACATACATTCTATCATTGATTAAATTTAATTAAAAATTATAATAAAAAAGAGACTCATAAATATACTAAAATTATAACTTAAAAATTTCAATAAAATAAATGTTTTTAAAAAATGTATTGTACATAGAAATTAGAGACTGAGTAGGAATGATCTTGCCCGAAGGGGCACGCATGTACCTAATATTACCTAAGTAATCATCACCAGCTACTTAGATCTCAGCCTAATGTCATACCTTCTCCGGGTCTTATCTTATCAATTCTTTGTTTGGTTTATCAGTGTCGCTTCTTTAAGCTTTATGAACTTTGACGTTTTGACTCACGACACTTGTAATCAATATCATTTCTTAGCCTATGGTCTAAAAGTATATTTATATTAAATAATATGGTGAACCATAAATAAATTTATGCCTCTTTAATGTAATGATAAATAAGTATGCAAATAGGTAAATTTATTATTTATTATTAGATATACTTTAAGTTGGTTTAAAAGTCAAACAGATTGATACAGTATTCTAAAATTAGTCCTTTTATCATTTACTCTTGTTACATCAAAAGTCATATATGTAAGATTTATTTTGAAAGGGTCACACGTAAGATAAATATTAGACAAATCGGTCATTTTCAAATAATTTTAACAATAGGAGTTAATTTGTTGATTTTTTTTTTTTTTGTGTGTGAAAGGGATAAAATATTATATTTTATGGAAAAAACGAATGAAAGAGTTATTAAAAACTTGTGCAAGATATTTTTAATTTATACCAGAAATTTGAACTTTTTTAGTTATTTTATTTTATTATGAGTAGTGATTAAGTAATTTATATTCAAACTATTGGTATAAAAAAAGTAATTTATACAAGAAGTTTGAATATATTCAAACTGCAGTTTGTATAAAAAAATTTATGTTTATATCATGACAACAAGAAACTTAATTAGTGCCTCCATTTCTTTATCAAACTATTGGTCACACAGCACAGAGTGACATATATATTAGTTTTCATTTTCTATTTTCTTGGCAGGACCACCAGGACGTCCCTTTGCAAAATGAACTAGTACAACTGATCATGGTTTTGCCATGGGCCATGCAAACTGTGTTTTCGATTTTGGGATCGGTTTTATCAGTATTTTATTTTCATGCTTCTACTTTTTACGCTTGCAGTTATTGACATTTATGATTTGCAAATTCTCATTTAAAAACTCAAGCAAAATCAAAATAACAATAGAGTTGTACCCAACTATAAAATAAAGAGGGGATAATTAAGATTCTAGAAAAGTTTGATGTTTTTAATATTAAGTAAAACAAAAAATGTATACACATCACAGTGAAATTACGAAGAAAGATTTCAGATGGACTTACAAAGAAGATGCGATTCCAATTCATTTGGAGTAGTAAGGTTGCCAGCACCGGAGGCCACGGTTACATCATTCCGAATAAGTGACTAAATTTCAAAAGAATAAATAAATGTTACAATCGGGAGATAAGATTTCCCATCAGAAATTCTAGAAAGCCCAGAAAAAGAGAAAACTAAAAGGTAAATGATTCTTACCCAAACAGAAATTTTATGTCTCGCTAACATGCCTGCTCGATCATTCATGTGTACTTCACGTTGATATGTAACAAATTAAAGAGATCAAGACACGCAATTTTGCTATGGTGGAGATTATACAAAGTGACATAATCCAAGAGAGAGACATTTTTAAATATATGTAATTGCTTATACTGAATATCAGAAAATATTTTTCTAATAATTTCTGACTTGTTCCTCACTCTTAATGTCAGAAATTAAATCACTGGCTTGAAATTTGCTCAGTCGCAAAACGGATTCACAAAGGGCTTTTTCTTTTCTTTATGGCTGTTTCCTCTTTAATCACCCAATATAGAATGAAGATAGTAGCTCGCACAGGTAGAGAACCATGCACCTTATAGCAGGAGATACAGAAATGGCATGGAAAGGTATATATCATGCAAAAAAAATAAAATAGTGCAAGTATTTTGCAGTGACTAACTATGAAACAGAAAGAAAGAAGCTCATGTTGACACAAATAACATACCAGGAGAGAAACATGGTATGATAAGAGCAAATGATTAGGAAATGCGTTTGTGAAACACTGTAGTGTGTGTGCTCCGGTTACAACTTAAATAGAGAAGAAGCTCAACTTGACCAATTTGCCCAGAAATTATAAATATATAGCACATGCATGATCATAAGACATAACCATGAAGAGTTATATCATATTTTGTCTCTTTTCCTTGTATCTTTTTTGTGACGTAATTAATCTTGTTACATTTTTCTTTTTTCTATTCGGATGTGCATTGTTTTGTTACACCAAAAAATTATACAATTTTCATTATATAAATTATACAGTTATTCCACTGAGAAAGCAGGTATATATGTTCATTAAAATTTTCTGAAGACACTGATTGAAAGAAAATGCAGACACACGGTCATAATATAACCTTGAGAGAGTAGGGAAGGGATATGGATTAGAGAGAATGATTTGCTTTGAAAAAGCACAGTCATGATTATAAAAACCTCGAGAGAGTGAGAATCAGAAGAGAGTTTCTACAGAGATGACACAACATGAGGTAGTAGTAGTTGTACGATTTCTGCAGCTTTAATTGGTTTCTGTAGGTTCTCTCAGAAAAATAGAAAACGATTGCGTCATATTTATATGTGAATTTTGTACCTTATATGAGAGAGAAAGAAACAGAGACTAACTTACTAATACCTCCACGACAAATCATATACTATCATATTCAGCAAAGCAAATTCCTCTAATTTTGATTAACTAGTATGTAAAGAAAATTTTGACATTATTTCATGGCAAAATCCATCTCCTCTCTCTCGCACATTTAAATTCAAACCAAATTGTTAATAAATCATCTGATGAATAAAAAAAAATAAAAAATCACTTAAACTGAAAATCATGAAAATAAAAAAATTTAAAATAAAATATTTTTTAGGTAAATCAAAATAAATCAAATATTATAATTATATTAATTTTTATTATGATAATTAACAATAAATATTAAATAATTTATTATTTTTCATTTTTTTATAATTAAAATGTATATTATACTTTTATATGTT
>PYAF01003201.1:2141912-2162359 GCA_007407185.1 Glycine tomentella
CTAGCCCAAACTACTAATAAAAGTAAAATATTACAAAGAATCAGAGGCCCACAACAGTACCTAGCCTCTACGGGCCTGGGGGCGCTGCCCCCCGGACCCCCGCCCGCTCACCTGGGAGCGGGACCCCAGTTGGCTTTCTGCTGACCCCGCCAACAAGAAGGGTTGTCATCTGACTGCGAAAGATGAGCCATATCCAACAGAAACTTGCCCACTTTTAAGAAGAATGATCGTCAGTATCGAAAAAAATGATAAATATTTCTTGATGAGTATATAAAAATGTTATGTAATGATTCATGGGGAAATAGACATCTTGGGATTGAGAGATTAGGACGAAGCCCAATGAAACTGAACCCATTGCCCTATTGGTCTGTTGGGCATGGAGGGACCCAAAGTACACTTGTGCTGTTACATTATCTCAATAAAAATGAAAATCCCAAAGTACCCATATGCATATAGATGACGTCGACCCAACAAAAAAAAAAAGCCATATATACATGCCAATTGCAAAGTGACAACTGACACATCATACACGAGTTTTAATTATGGAACTATCTTGGTGTCGCCGAGAAAATCATAATGAATTTTAGACTGGTATCATGAAGATTATCACATGTCAACCAAGGTGGAACCCAGTAACTATGGTTGATTGTTAGTTCGTTTGCTAAGTATAAAGCCGTAATCAATGTACATTAACCTTAGAGATTAGTTATGAGAAGGTGGTAGTATCACTCTTGGAATAGTTATGATATCACTTTTGGGTACACCATTTTCTTTCTTTTATCTTTTTATTTCTTTAGATGTCAAGTAACATGTGTGAGGTGTTCACTCATCATTTTCCTTTCTACTTTGAGTTGGAAAATTTTTTAAAACTAGTTTAAAAAAATTAAAATGTGATAGCATCAAACATCAGATCCTTTCAATTTTCGATCAATCAAAATTTGTATTGGAGTGAAGCAGGCCCTCACATGTTCAAATATCTCAAGATACATTTCACGGACAATACACACAGCATAGAGAGAGAGTATTATTAGAGTATCTTTAGTGGTAGATCCTAAATTGAGATTTTAGATTATTTTTTGGTGATTTTATAGTATCACATAAGATTGGAGATCTCTCACTTTTTTTCTTTAGTGATAGATCTCATTTTGAGATCTTAGGAAAAGAGAAAAAAGAAAAAATTTATTCTTTTTGAACAATGTGTAGATCTTAAGAATTCTTCTACAAAAACTCATTTTTCATATTGAAGATCTCTCCATCTCCTTTATTGGGAGATCTAGTACAGATCAGATTTTGAATTCAAGATCCTTACTTAAGTTCTTACATTAAAGATACTCTTAGTTCTAGAAGATGAGACCTTCATTTGGCCTTTTATGGGGATTTTGTACTTCCATATAGCAAAATATATTTGATCTAGGAGTAACCTGCCGACACCAAAAGATTATTGTGCTCAAATTTGTGTATACCCCAAAAAGTTATATCATCTCAATTCTAATTTCAAATTAGTTTTTCTTCTGTTTAGGACTTCAATTCAGTCTTGAATCACTCACCCCAGCTCTAGAAGTGTCAATTTTCATATGCGTGAAATTAACTTTCTGCTTTTTGAGTTACTTAACTAATTCATTCACAGTAACTAATTTAATCTTTCCGTGACCTCACTAATGGAAAATATAAGGGGTTCAATTCCTTTCTCCCTGCTATTAATTTGTCAATAAAAAACAGGAATTCAACTTCCAATTTATTTAGATGAAAGTTAACATTAACAACCCACTGATAGAGTTCCTGTGATTGTTAAATAGCACAAAGAAACATTTTACAGATTACCTGTCAACACTCTCTGCTTACATTGTGATTTTGTGTGGGATAATGCAGACATTCTCTGAGTTGAGTTATAAACAATCATTTCAAGAAATAGTTGGATCAGAATTCACAGAGGAATAATGATTCTCAGCCATTATGAAGAACTGCAAATGCTGGTGTCAGCACACCAACTTGGTTAATTATGTCACAAACTGAGGCAAGAGGATGAACTTCAAACAGAAAAGGTGCGGTCCTAGAGACCTAAACAAGTCATAGGAATCATAAAATAGATCTAAAGAGAGTAATATAATGCAATGGATAATTGAATGGCAGAAGCAAAGGTCTAACAAAATTGTCATTGGTTGAAGCACTGTTGCAGGAGCATCAAGAAAAGTCATAGGACACCAATATGTGCTTTAACAATTCATATGGCGTGCAAAATCTCTATCAGAACTCCAAAGATGAAATCCTTTGAAGTGGTTCCCCACTAGCAAGGCCAAAATCAGGGACCAGTTGGCATACAAACAAAACAAGGAACAAGGTCAAATCGAAGTAGAGACAAGCCTCTGTCATTATGCCGTTTTGCTTCTTCAACAACACATTTGATTAGTTGTGAAACTGGAACCGTAAAATGAAAATCCCATGAAACTTTTATTTTTATTTTTTTAACTCACGCATGTGATATTAATAGATAACCATTTCAGCTCTATTGCTGAAAGGATGCGTTATGGGAACAGGAAATATGATCACAAGATTTCACAAACCCATTTTTAAGCTAAACGGAGTCAGGAATACAGAACAATCAGATATCAGTGTCTGTTTGCATGAGTCTCAAAACTATTTCACTAAACACATAAACAAGCAAAGCCTTAGAGTGTGTTTAGATTCTCGTTTGTGAGACCTGATCTGTGTCCAAGTAGATGCTACCAAGCGTAGCTTATGCGTTTTTCTCTAAAATTGAGGTGGTTTTGCATCATATTATGTGTGTTTGGGTTACCGTACAGTTAAATGTAACCCATGTTTTTTTGGATCCAAGGGTGTTGTTACTTCTCTGTTTTATGCATTGGAACACGCAAACGGACGTTTGGTGCCTCTCAAATGACAATCCAACACATGTTCTATATATACTTACGTTGCCAACATGCTTCCAAAGACGAATGTCTGAATTATGGTTAAGAAAGTCTCAAATTAAGGTTTAGACAAAAGCTTGTCTCTTCTATCTAACTTTTACTCAAACCATGGTTTGGAGATTGTCAACTCCAAAAAAACACTAAGTTTTGTTCTAGTCATTAGCGTTCAATTGAAATTTGAGAGTAGTAAAAAACAACCCTAGATTGTGTATTTAAATAGTAGTTGTGTCATGTTGATCTTCATTAACATGCAATAGTGGTATTAGCATCCAGCATGCCTTACAAAGTGAGAAACTGATAATTGTCAAAAATATTTAAATGAAACATATAGACTTAGGGAATTATCCCATCTTTTTTCTTATTTAGGACTTTATTTATACTTTTTTATGTAAATTGTTAATTTGTTCTCTTTAACTTGTTATTTTGCTAGATTACATATGTTTATTGATTAGTTATTTTGTATGATATTTAATTGGATTGAATTGCAATTTGTTATAACAAGGTTTAATGAAAACTTGAAGTGAAATTTCAATTCATATGTGTTTAAGTTAGGATTGAAGGGCTCAAATCAAAGTTCCTTTTTAGAAAAGATGAAAACAAAAATTACATAGGAAAATTAGTTTAAGTTAAATAACTTTTTAACTTAAGTTGAATATGGACAGAGGTACAAAATTGTATAGCTATGATATCTATTTAAGTCCGAAGTTTTCATCTTGAGCAGATTTTTTGGGTCTGTATAAATAGATTCTCTCGTTTATTTTAAGGAATACTTCCTCATTGAGTAAAAACACCTCTTTTACTAAAGTTTTACTTCTCCAACTCTCTTATTCCATTTTTCTTGCTTTTGGATGTTATTCATGGAGATGGATAGCTAAACCCTCTATTGTTGGAGTTAGATTGTATCCAAATTTTATGCTCTCATGTATTTCTTTTGAAATAGTGTTATATTTATCTTGTTCTTCAATGTTAGCTTTTATTTCTATGTTTCATGCTTGTTATGAATTGACCACTCATAGCTTGGTTCTTGGATGAGATTGTTATTGGAAAATATTTTCTTTATCTTGAATTGTAGTAAAATGCCCATTAAACCTTGAAGCTAGGAATAGGATGATGGATAATGGTTATCTTTGGGTCATTGAGCTTAAAGTATGTTTATTTGTTAAATATGTAAGGGATTGATATTTAGTGGAGGAACTTAGATTTTTTCAACTAAGGAATTAGGAATTAGAATATCGTTTTTGAAATGTGATCAATATTAAGTTGAATTACAAGTTGAATATCATATTTTAACGTAAAAAAAATTTGATTTAGTAATATTTAACTCTGACAATCTTTGTCATCTGAAATTCATATCTTTTTATTGTGTGTTTATAAAAAATCTTAAAAATATCATAATTTATAGTTTTGTCTTTATTGTTAAATGTTATGTTCAAATCATCATTGTTTATTTGTTAGTTTAAATAGTAAAAACATGTGATATTTATTAAGAATTGTACAACTCAATTTGGTATACTTGTCTACTACTCAAACTCAATCAGAAATGCATAAAACAAATACACTATTAGTTGTTTAATGCAACTTGATGAGATCAATAGATTTAGTAACAACAGCAGACAATACAGCTGACTTTCTCCATATCCCATGATGTGAAAAGAATCATGTACTAAGCTACAGCTTGCACAGTCTCATCACATATTTCTACTACTATTATTATTGTTATGGAGCAATAGATTACTCACATGCGACATGTTTTTCACTAGGCATTGAGACTAGTACAGTACTAAAAAATTTCAACCAAGTATATATTTGCATCTGAGTGACACATCTCCATGAAGTGACTCTCCAACAGCCACAGGGACAAAGACATTCAACCGTTCAGATCTCATGAAGGAATGAGTCAGACCCCAAATTCTTAATAGTCGACATGGGCAAAGATAAGCCACAAAATTTGCATTCCCTTTTAAAACGGCATTATTACACAACTAACGATTTAGCATTAGTCTTTTTCTCCAGCACCCTAGTTTTGAAATTTGTTGTTTCAACTTTACTTATTAGTGATCCTAAATGGATACACATACATAAAAACCGGTATAAGGTAAAAAAGTGGCTAAAGTCCACCAAGTCAAAAGTAAACAGCAATTGATGGGCATGTAAATAGCATCTTTCAAGAGGACCCGGGATTAGAACCCCCAATATTCCTGCCAAACCCCGCAAAAACACTCTTTAGTTTTGTAATTAATTAAATAATGTTCCTCATCAGTGAAAAGACGAGCCACAGGAATGAATGGTGTATAGTAGTACTATTTAATTTTGATGTCAAAACCAAGCCACCTTTATCAGTATAATTTTTATCACGGACTGATTAAGAGAGGCCCTGGAATGCTATTATGAACATCAATCTTTTTTTGTTTGTTCACATATTTTTCTGAATTACTTTACATCAAAACACTCATTTTTTTCAAGATTAATAAATAAATAAATAAATAAAACTCATTTTCTTCACAATAAAAAAATGTTAGTGCCCAAGTGATTATTCTAACAAGCTTCCACCTTCATTCAGTCATCATAAATATTCTCCAAAAAGAATTAAAAAATCCTGAATCAAAAAATCGTCCTCAATTCATCAACTTCCTGCACAAGGAAAAAACATTGATCATTATTAATAAGCATACATTGGTAACTATAATTAAGCATGTTTTTAACGAATTAACACCAATGTACATGCTTATTAATAATTTTTTATGCATAAAAAAATTATGTAGTACCTGATGACAGTGAAGGACCGTTAATACTCAACTTGGGCTGAGACAATGGAAGGTTGTGTGTTTGTTAGTTGGGTATCAAACTATGCACATTACTGAAGCAAAAATGTGAATAGCTACCAAGATGATGATGATGTACTGTACTGATCATGTGTTAGGCAAAGCATGACTGTAGTCCAAAACTACAGATTATAAAATGACAAAGATAAAGTAAAGGTAAAATTAGACAAAGAAGCAGGCCAAAAGCAGCACAGAGAAAAGCATGAAAGAGAAGAAAATTAACCTTTTTGGGTATGTGGGAAATGGGTTGTCCCTATCTCCCTCCATGAATGAGTTTTCTTCAAAGTAATTCCAGCTTGGTAAAGGGGGACCAATTGCTGAACAGTAATAGATGAATGTAAGATTTCTAAATCAGGGGAAAAGAATAATTGTATTGACAATAAGAAAAGAACAAAAGGACTTCAAAGCAGAAAAAGATTTGAGATATATACTTATCAAACTATTTTTCTGTGAACATATTCTGTTTATATTGACTTCCAAATTCATGAAATCAATTTGCATATCTAGTAAAGCAAGATACATCTAATGCCCAACATCATTTTAGTATATTCTTTTAGACTCTCTGTTTTGATTGCACTAGCAGGTTCCACTCTACTATGTTCAACCCCATATATATCATTTACAGCTTCGGAATCTAGTACTTTGGTCTAGCCAACAAGAAAATAAGGAAAACGAAAAAGTTTAGGCCCCCTTTGGGCCAATGGGGCACGATCAGGTCTGCTAAGAGCCCTAAACGCGTTTTTTAGTTTTATCTATTTGTATGAACTTAAAAAGAAAAAAGAAAAATCACTGAGATACCTAAGTTCCACTATCTCACAACACAAGCATGATTGTGGGAGTGCATAAGGGATAGATAGTTTAACTGAATGTGGTTGGACACGTATATCCAACCGTTCTTCCTTTAGAAAAAACTCAGCTCAGTGTATCCACCAGAATATGGCAGAAGTTCCTCCACCTCAATTCTGGAACGAGAACAACTCATAGTTTTCTTCAATCTGCCATGAGTTGACTCAACCTCAGCCCAAAATATGCCATAAACAGGTCTGTGGTCTGAAAACTTTGATTCTCCGCGGACATATGATAACTGATGGAGACCTTCTCCATACCACAAAATTCGGTCACACCTATAAAAGAAAAAATTCATATCAGCATAAGTAGCACAATTTGACAAAAATAAATCATAAACTATGAATGGTGCTTTATTCTTCGTTTTAGATCATCTAATTTTTTATCTTCATGTCATTTTACTTCCTCTTTTAGCAATTATGCTGAGTTTCTTCTAAATTCCTACTAGGTGATGTGATAAATGATAATTTTACCAAGCTGGAGTTCTCCTTTTTTCTTTGGGGTGCATATCATCTCCAGCATATCTATCTGAATTAGTTGAATACTTGTAAGTTGGAGGGAAATATATCTTCCCTTCATTCCATCCCACAAACGCACGGCCTCTTTTCTGCTCTATTCTCAACTGCCAGGAATGTCAATAATTGAGACTCATTATGTCTATTTTACAATAATAATACATTTGAAGTTAAGTAATAAACATGGAATTATTTATGAGGGTGAGCAGACATACTTGGTCATTCTCTAACAATGCTCTCCAGTTTTGCATCTCAACGAGTGCCTTAGCAGATCGGTAGGAGAGCGCAATCCGATAATTCAAATCTCCAAGCCATATAATTCGACTATTTTAATGGAATCAATTAAGAAAATGTAAAGTTTCAGTTAATGGAAAGAAAAAACAATCATAGGGAAACAGAAGTGTGCATTCTACTTAAGACACAAGGAGAAGGTGATATATTAGCAAGGGGGCCTAAAATCACTGACATTTTTTAAAATATTAAATCTTAGATGAATTTGAGCAGATTCTTACTCATGCTCGAGGATTGTCTGTGGAGCCTTCTCATTGTCCACATCTTGAACACGAGGAAACCTTGTCTTCTTAATAATCTCCAACACATCAGAATTTCTTCTTAGTTCATCACCTTCTTTCTGTCCTGAGGTTAAATGGCTACAGATAAAGCAAAAGCTAGTTTCATGCACAGACATACTAATTGAGATGGATCCCTGCAAATAAAAGCCAAAATAACTCCTCTATTTAAAAGCCAATTCCAAGTAACAATCGTGGTTGCCATGAATTAATCTAAGGAAAAACAAAATTTGGAAATATGACTGACTAAAAATGCACCTTATTTCCGAGATAACCCATCAATCCTCTGCCAACACAAGACACTTTCATATTTTGAACCTGATCCTTCAGTTCACTTCTCACCCATATGGTAAGATATATCCCCACCATTTGCTTACTTGCAACAAGGCAGTACCTTGAGTGTCCTGGTATGGCATATCCATCTTCATTAAAGGCAGGTCCAGCACCACCACCACCACAAGACATTGGTGAAAATAAGACTGTACTTGGTGAATCCCCAAGGCCATTATCATCATCAGATGAACCCCATCTTGAGTAGTCACTTGGTCTTGAGTAGTCACTTGCCCTGGAATAGTCACTAGGCCTATAACCCCATCTAAAACTGGGATCGAAGTCACTTGGCCTGTGACCAAAAATTACTCTATCACAGACACTGTATCTTCGATCTAGTCGTGGCTGCACAACTGAAGGATCATTGTCCATTCCCCAACCACTAGAAGTTGTCTGGAACGATCGCCTATGGAAGAAAGATGAGTTCTTCTGCCTGGCTGACCCCTCAAAATCTGCATTTAGCTCTACAACTGGTTGTGGTATGGGAGACGGTGTATAGCATCCACTACTTCCACTGGTGCCAGGAAGATTGTTTAAAGTCTTTCTGATGAGAGCTAACCATTTTTTGGCAGGGCCGTTGTCTTCTGCTCCCAAGATATTACCAGCATTCAAGGGAACTATCTCTTGAAATCTGGAAGAGACAAGTAGAAATATGTTACGGGTTACTATTAATGCCACTTTTGATTGGAAGACAATGTTGACAAGTACCAATTCCTACCCAAGAACATAAATATCAGCCGGTGGTGAAGAATGAAGCCAATCATCTAAATTCAAGGTATTTGGTGGGGATCTTCCAGCTACATTCCATGTAGCTACAAAAATGCTGTTTAAAGAGAAAAGGGACACTAATGAAAATCTGAACAAGGCTATTTTTTTCCATAAGAAGGTAAAATCAGAGAAGCAATATACCTATAATTCTGAACATCTATGATTCGAGGATGGTCAAGATTCATTCTTGCTCGCCTCACCTGATCTGCGCTCCTGCTAAACTTTTCTGTTCATTACAATGAAGATTTTGTGCGAAAAGTCAGAATTTTAAATGACATCAAGATCTTTAAATGTGCATGGTTCAAGAAATGGAATGGGAGTAATTCTATACCTGTTTTACTCTTTTTGATTGTGCATGGCTCTCTCTCAGAGAAGCTATTCCTACCTCTATATTCCGTGTGACCTCCTGAAGAAGGAAATCAATGTTGATGCATCAAATTCACCAAAAAAAAAAAAAAAAAAACTATAGTAACTGACTTTGTATCAGGAAAAAATTTGAAAGAAAAAAAAAACAAATGGATTTGATGGACATGTATTTCAGAGTTTAAAGTATGTACGCTTGCACTTTGTTTGGATGCCAAGAAATTGTAGCAACAAACAAAATTGGTGAGAACATAAAAATTCAGACAAAGACATCTTTGCCTCGGAAAAAGCTAATAGAGTATTTGCATAGCTTAATCTTTTGCACTAGATAGCAACTAAATCTGAGAGAGCATGACGATTGATCCTAGGCTTCATTTTTCTTTCCAAATGATGTTACTAATCTACTTCCTTCGGTTTCTCCGGTGCCCAACTAGAACCTCAAATTGTTCAAGGCATCAGACTGGACAGTGTCATCACAAATCTCTCATGGGATTTAATTCTAGGCTTGTTGCTCCCTTAGAAAGTGATCACTAGTAGAAAGAGATTTGGAGAAAACCAAGATACCAACCTCCATAAGCAACACCATTTGCTTGGGAATCCTCAGTCTTGCTTTTGATATTAAAGAACTTTCTGACCATTTTCTTTGACCATGAGAGCTTCATCAAGCAACAGATAGACAAAACAGTCAACAGCTTGCAATATGCAAACACCAACACACTCAAAATATTGAATTTCATTCCCTTGGAAAAACAAAAAGGAAAAAAAAAACGGAAACTGAATTCATCTTTGTATTAAAGGAAATTGGCAAAACCTTGCTTTTCATGGAATTCTCATCTCTCATTTTTGCACACTTCTACTTCATACAGCTCCTCAAGCTCCCTGATATTTCTCTGTGGCTTAGAAGTATGCTTATATATCCAAAACTTCTCAGAATTTCAAAGAGCAAAATATCATTGCTTTGGAAACCCCTTCTCCAATCTCCACACTACCTATCTATGTTTCAGAGCTGAGAAACAAGACCAGGCTCATTTGCTGTTCTGTTTCTCGATTCCAGAGAAACACGAGAAGCTCAACAAAAGAGAGCGAAATGCCTTAAGTGTTTTTTCTTGCTTTCCTCTTCTGGTGCTGTATGTGCTCTTGCCACACTAGTATAGTAGAAAGTGTAAGAACATGGAAGCAAACTCCCATAAATATGAAAGAAAGCTCCACCAACTCAGAGAGAGAGAGAGAGAGAGAGAGAGAGACAACACTTTAATGCGTGGAAGTGAGAAGAGATTCTGAAGTAGTAGAACAAGACAATGCAGCAGCAAGCATATAGAGAGAGAGAAAGAGAGGCTCCTCGTTCTCTGCAACCACAGGAAACAAAACAAAGTATCGAATTTGAACAGAATAAAGCGCAGTAAAAGAGAGAGCATAGAAGAGCTTTATTAGTAGTATTAAATAACATTTTTTTAGTGACAACCTTAGCTTAAGACAAGGGGGCAACGGGCAGGTAGTTTTGTTTGCTTTAAGGCTTCTGCATAAAACGAACCGGTCAGCTCATCAAAGCTGCCCTTGGTCAGCAAAGCGAAGAGAGGATGTGAACTGTTAACTGTTATGTGAGATCTAACACTATTCCTATGCCTGCACTCTTCCAGTTTTTTGGTCTTCCAATTAAAGCAAAAGCAGTTAAAGAAAGAGAAGGAAAAAAAAAAAAAAAAAGATAAAGGCCTTGTGTTATGTATATTATTATGTTATAGCATTGTATTCAATTATTGGACAAAGAATGTTTGAAAGAAAAAGTAACACTAAACTGGTGTAGACGTGTGGTGTCATGGCTTATAACTCGTAAGCCCCTATAATAATGAAAACAAGCGTCTCATTTTTGGGCACGCGAATAAATCCTTTCAATTTCAAAAATTAATTTTTGTCTTTCTTTGATTTGATTTGCCATGTTATGTGACTAAGATATTTTATATGGAGCAATGTGACGTTTGATTCCATAGGTTGGTCGTAGGTGTAGTGCCACTGAACAATGGCATGTTGCCAAGCAACTTTGAGGCCTTTTTGGCTCTGTCCTAACTAGACCCAAGGGAATGTCTTTGGAGACAATGGCAACTCACACAATTTTGTGGTGTTGTGGCTTCCTTTCTCCCCTTTCCCCTCGCGGTTTTCACTGCTTTTGACTCTTAGAATAGAAGAATAGAAGCTACCCCCCTCTTGTGGTTTTGTGTGGCTAAATGCTATGATTATTAGACTTTGGAGTAAAAAAAAAAATTATTCATTAGGAGCTTTCAGTCTTCCATCACTCAGGGATTTCACTTTATAGTTTCCTTTGAATTCCTAAGACCTTCGATAATCAATATCTCTATTTTTTAATAAGTAGGAATACAAAATAGTACTAGAAGATTACAACAAATCATGCATGTTGAACCAATTAAGTTAGGCCGACAATTATCAATATCTCTTTAGGAAAACTATACCAATTTCCAAAACAAAATAACCTTTTGGCTTTGGCTCCCCTGTTTGAATTCTTTCTTTGACCCATGTCTTAGGCTTCTTATTCTTCAATCTCCTCTCGAATAATTATAATAGTTAGGAATTTTATTTTGAAATCTAAGACTAACAGATTTAAAATTGACTTTTTTTTTATTTTATTTTCTATAAAAGTCATATATAGACTTATATCAGTTTTAAAAATTATCATGTATCTCGAATAAGCTCGCCAAAGGTTGAGGCCATAGCCCCACTGGCCACCAATCTTTTTCCTTCTTTCACTAATTATTGGACCTCAAGTATCTTATTAGTCAACACTGTTGTTGATATAAAATAGAAAATGTATTAAGTTGACACAGCAATACTGCAACTGAAGACATGTTATTATTATTATTATCAAGGAAAAAGAGGCATTTCATCATCCAAGTGCACCCTACAAAATAAAGGATGAAGGTTTTCTAAATTGAACTTATTTAGGAACTGCAAAAACTATACGGCTTTAATTTAATTTAGTGCATATAGTGATATAAAGTCATTAAAATTTAAAGATGTGTAGACCTTGCTTTTTTTTTTTTTTTACTTGTTAGATAAATTAACTTTAAAAAAATCAGAAAAACATAACTAACTTAACTCCACTAACTCTAAGCAGTATCTGTTTGTTTTAACTATCATAATTAAAAGCAGGTCCAATCCAAATAAAAATGGTTGAACTTTTCTGACATGAAGAAAGAAAAGTAAAGCCAAAACAAAATCAGCTGCTGCAGTGCAGCCTGCAAAAATAGACACAAGTAATAGGGTCAAAGGTATAACAAGACTCTCCACCATTAAGTTTGAATTGAATTTCTCAATTTCAGAATTTTGGAACTGATGCAAGAACAGTAATTCTATGGTGGGAACAAACCAAACAAAATGGGTCTAATCAAATTCAAATCCGGGGAAGTAATTATAAAGAATGCGAAAGATGCATACAAGCTATAGGTCGTAGCAGGCAGGAAAATTAAGGCAACTGGGGGAAGGCCATTTGCAATTCCCTGCCTTCTTGTGAATTTTTCAAAGACATTAATAATGAGTAGACTTCCATAGTTATCAAATCAAGTTATCTAATCAGAAAAACATAATCTTATTTTATTAAAAGGTTATATAAATGGAAGAAAAAAAAACAATATTTCGTGGGACATGCTAATACATTTCCATTGATTCTTAAAATAAGTATATTAACAAATTATTTTTAAAAATATTTTAACAATTTTAAGCCATACATAATCATGAACGGTAATACACTTCAATTTGTTTAGAAAAAAATATATTAGCAAGATACTCAATAAATATAAAAATATAACTTACTGATATATTTCTTTTGCAAAGTAAGTACTAATACTATATTAGCAATATGCTTAAATATTTATTTTTGTAATAAACTTCTGTATGGTAACATCATTTCAAATAAATCTCAAAACAAATATACTTGTATTGTTTGCCAACAATATAATAAAATTTTGTTTAACTTAATTCTTTTGTTGATTCTTAAAAATTGAAAATAATATTAAAGATTTATAATAAAATACGTATCACTTTCAATGAATTGAATTAAATCTTCTTCTTGGTTAACCTAATTCTAATCGTACTTTGAGAGTATAATATAGGTGATGGCTCTGCTTTTGCTTTATGTAGGATTTGTGGAGCATAGTTATGTTTCTGCATCGTTGAATGTGGGTCTTTGGAAATGATTTAAGAGACAATAAGGAAAAGAAGGGCGCATTGAATAATCCAAATAAACTGGTATAGGAGAGAATTGTTGCATAGATGAAAGAGAATTGGGCCAATATATGGTAATTGCATATTTAAAGAACAAAAAAGAAGTGGTCCCGCATTTTAGAATGTGCGAACTCTTCACGATCAACTGCACCTATCTATCTTCCTTCTAACTTTGAGTATTGACAACCTAGAAGATGCAATAGCATCTTCATCGTGGTATCTAACCATAACCAACGATTTTGGATTCAACGAGGATATGATGAAAATGGATATTTGTACTACATGAATCATTCTCTTGAAAATGAAATATGAAATATACCCACTTTACTTCATAGGTATAATTTGGTGTAATTAGTCTTTGTTGTTTAATTTTTCTCCCTTACAAAAAAAAATAACGAGACTTTTTTTGAAAATAAATCATTAAACAAAATGGAAAATTTTTATAACCGTCTTAATTTTTCAAAAAATATTTATCATATTTTTGGAGTATTAAGATAGATATAAAAAAAAAATAGGATGGTCCTTATAAGTTATAACAAACAGCCACTGCGCGCCACTAGCTAGTTAATAGAACGTCCCTACAAAAACTTTAAAAGTGCTGACTTGAATCGCCTGCTAAGAACTTTAAAGTTTGTTTCTTAAGCTCGCTTTAATTTGGGAGAAAAGGAGTTATGCACTGAAATTGTAAAAATATATATAATTATCTAATTATAATTTTATTATTTATGATAAATTCATTAATTTTTAAAATAATTATCTTAAAGTAATTTAAACAGTAATCTATCATTTGTGATCGAATGATAATAAAAAATTATTTTATATTATTTGTTGAGAGTTAAATGAAAAAAAATTAAAGATTCCTGTTGTGGCCGTGTGGGTATATAATTCAAATTCTGTAAAATATATGGTGAATTTGAAAGAGAAAAAAAAAAACTAGTGGTTTAAAACACCATGCAACAATTTTTTAATATATACCACATAATAATGAAAGAATTGAGAGATTTTTACAAATAATATTTTCCAAGAGAGTACAAACTATTATAGCACAGTTATGGCTTTATGGCAACAAGCTCGTGTGGAAAATGACCATGACAACAAAAAGAAAAAGGCAAAAGATATATTACGCGCATCTTGAAATTAAAGAGATTATTTATATGATACAATTTTCTTTTCTACACGTAAAGCAATCCAATGCGTACTATGTCATAAAGTGGTATCAAGGGGAACACCGTCCCGGAATATTCAGCAAAGACATGATGAATATTACGAATCAATGCAATATTTTCACGTAAATATTGAACCCACGGTTTCTTGCATTTCCACCACTTTCTTATATGTGCAAGTTTGAATTTAGCACTATGGGATACTCATTATTCAACAGGAAGAAAGAATGGGGAAAAGAATATACGGGGAAGGGGGAATAGAATAGGTACCTTAATAACGAAGGTGTTTGAGTGTTGGTGCTCGGAAAAATCCTTCGCCACAAGTTAATTAACCAAATAGTTGGAAAACATTGAATGCTTGGAAATTGGGACCATATGCATTCAATTCGTTGTACTCTCAGGTAGGTATCATTCATAACGGCCAAACACAAAGTCGATATATTGAATAATTGTAATCACAATGGGTAAGATTTCTATTTATGATACATACACACGTGTAAATATAACGTATACCTAATGTCTAAAGTCTTAAATTAAACAAACAAAAATGTCAAACGGTATTCTGAATAAAAATTACTATCTCATCAATTCAAATTTGAAAAAATATAACTATTTTTCAAAAATTAAATTAGCTGTAAGTCCTTTTATATATTTCTTTTTATAATTGCTCTTAAATTAGCTAATGTTATGAAAGATTTATGTTAAAAATTAATACAATTAAAATACAACATTCAATAAAAATGAATGTTTTTTTTTATTTGTTTGCAGTACAAATATCTCCAAAATAGCATGTTTAAAAAATCCAACTATATCTATCAATTATGTTGAATCTTATTGGTAGAATAAATGTTTTGTTTTAAAATACTAATTTTGATAATAAATTTACGAAAAGAAGTACAAAGCATAAAAATGTTATATCTATATCACTATCAGCTAGTTAGCTAGCCTCTCTTTCCCTAATCTTACCTAGACTCATTTTCCTTCGACTTCTTGTAAGGCTCACTTCACTTCCTAATTGCGAGGAAGTCAAATTCATATATTTTAAACAGTTATAGTATACTATGATAATTAAATCTGAATTTGTAGATACTCGTTCTGAAATGTAACAATCCAACCCATACCAACCTCACAGTATGTGATTGAATGTGTATTAGAATTTGGATTTTATTCTCAAATTTTATAATTATTAAAAATATATAAATTAATTATTATAATAGTTAAATAATTTGAATGATAATAATACTAAATAATAAAGCTGAAATTACACCCATTAAAAAAATAATTTAGTCCTTAAATTTCTTATTTTTAAGATGTTTTTTGTTTATTAATTTCTATAAATTATTTGAATTAAAATGTGGTCGATATACTCGATACATAGTTTTTTTTTATAATTTATAATATAAAAGTATATGCAGACAAAAATAAAATGCAAACAAACATTTTGCAGCACCGAAATAAATAATTGTAACGTTTCTGCATATTATACACTTTAGAAAATAGTTTATCCTTTATTCTTTTCCTATGAGGGATCTCGTTAACTAGTATCCTAAAGTCTAGGAGCACTAGTTAAAAAATTAAAAAAAAATATTATAAAATTATAAGAAAATATAAAAATATCATGAATATTACAATTTTATGTATATCAATAAAAAAAATTACTTTAAGTTATTTAATCAGATGGTTAATATTTGTCTCCTATGCATATCACTCCATTTATCTTTTTATAGTATTTTAATATAACATTTAAGAATGATATGATTGTTCAATTATAAGGGTATGTATAAGTTTGTCTTCAATGTATCTGATAAATAAATGATTGTTCAATTATACCTGTTTCCTGAATAGCAGCGGCAAAATTGAATGCCATTTTTATACGGCGATCGAGGGTACACATTTTCTTTGAATGAAGGTAAACATTGTTATTTAATAAAATTATTAAAAAAAGATAAATCGAATAATAGAGTGGACAGTATGCGCAGGGCATTAGGAACGCAGAATCCAAAATTAGTATTGTGCATTCCTTAACATAATTAAGTATGATACAGCGTCCTCTACGTAATCCATTTTATGATGTTTGTCACACTTATACTAGAATGTCTTCCACATAAGTAATTTATTTTATGGGCACCCAAAAGGTCAAAAAAAGAACTCCAAGAAGATTTGCTTCTTGCTTTTGCTTTTTGTTTCCCAAACCACCCACCTTGTAAAATCCGTTGCAAAATTATGTTTTACGAGGCAGTCAAAGAGATAAGCATTTGATTTTTTTTTCTTGTTTTCTCCTACGCCTTCCAATTTGATTCCTTTCTTGCCTTTTTCTGCTTTGAGAGAGACCCCATTGTGTGTTGTGTCTCCCTTTTTTCTTTCCTACCCTCAAGTTTTAATCTGTTTCATTTTCAAAATGTGACAAAGCTTTCCTCACCGGTCACTATCTTTTGCATTAAAGAAAAGAACCCCCATACACAAGCAAATTGTATGAGTATACCTCTGATGTAGACCCTCTCTGCCATAAACATTTGATCCTTGTTTTTCTTCCAAGGTTAAAGGAACAATCTACCTCTTATCCCTATTTTATCCTTTCGTTTTCTTTTCCAGATTTTTAGGGTAAGCAAATAAAATCAAATCAAACTGCAGAAATGGTTGATTTAATAATTTATATAAATACAAAAGTACAAGTGCTGGAATGGTAATGATATACGACTTCTCAATATAATTTTCCTTTGATGATTACAAATATAAAAGGTAAAGAAATAATTGTCATAATTAATTAGAAAAACATGGTTGAACCAAGTGATGCAGTTTTTAGTCACTTTAATTGATATAATTCATCAGCATTCCCACTCTAAATATCTCGTAAGTCATTCTCCAGAACTATATTAGAGGTTAATTGGCATCGACTTCTATTGTTAAAAATTTTATTCATCAACATGGTTGAACCAAGTGCTGCATGGACTTCTGTAGTCGCTTTCATTAATATAATTCATCAGCATTCCCACAACTTGCAAGGTTAAAAATTGAATTAACATATACACTGCAAATTTCTTATTCTATTAACAATTTTTTTTAAGTGAGTAATGCCACACTTCAACCCATTAGACAAAATGAAAACACATCTTTGCACAGACTCTAGATCATATCAAGCCTCGCCAAAATCCATCCATTACTATAGTATACTATAATAGGTGGGTGCATGTGGTATAGTTATGTCTGTGTTGTTATAGGTTATGAATTTTTTTTTATAATATGTGCAAGCAACATGCTGGTATGCTTAGATATATAGGGGTTAAACATACATGAGTGATTTAATTGTGGGTAAACTCTAGGTAATTCTAGTAGCATGTAGTTAATATATATATATATATATATATATATATATATATATATATATATTGTCTTTTTATTGCTGAGAAAAAAAACCACGCTACTCCAAAATCCATCCTTTACTCCGTTAGAAATTAAACAAGTCAACTTCTGCCACCACAAACTGTCAACCGTACATTATTATTATTATTATTATTATTATTATTATTATTATTATTATTATTATTATTATTATTATTTAAGTGAAAAAATACATTAAAGGAAACTATTTAATGACTAACAATTACTTGGATTATTTAATGAATACTATAACATAGTAAAATAAAACACCTCTCATCCTTTATTTTTAGACTTTTGAAAAAGGAATACACACATATTTTATTTAAAAATAAATTCTTTTATTTTGTTATTACTTTTACTATTAAAAAAACTCAGACAGAAATATTGATGAAAAACAATGCTTCTGCCCGTGTGCTTGTTTTCAACGACGAGACGTGCAATTTTATTTATTAATTTATTTTTGGTTGGGAGGTGCTAATCTAAACACTCGTGCTACCCTGCATGTGTATGATTGTCGCCGTGTATCTAAATTAAGTCCTTCTTATAACAATTTCCCTTGAATTTTTTTTGTCAGGAAAAAGAAAACTTTCATTAAGATAGAGAATGTAGCGTACAAGGGTACCCAAACCTTAAAAAACCTTTGGAACAAGGTGTTGATTTTGTATACAATAAATCTTCTATCCTATATATCCCAACCAAATCCTGTCTAACAGAAACTTTTATATATATATATATGTGTGTGTGTGTGTGTGTATAAAGAAGGAGAACTATATTGTGAAATTAACAATTGGGTACTCAAAGATTTAATGCAGATATTTCTCTACAAATAAACAAGTAGAACAATGGCTCACATAATCTTGAATGCATGATTCAACACTTAAAATCTAGGCACAACTGTACAAGTACATCGATACAATAATTCACCTCACCCAAGGCACTTAGCTTTCCTGGCTCCTTGATAGATACAGTTGCCTGAAAGTTAGGTACTAGACACATTACATATTACAAGTGTATGGGCAAAATCGAATGGGTAAGCTTATATATATTTCAAAGCTTTAATTAAGTGGGAGGAAAAATTCAACCCAAATTTATAAGGAGAATGTTGAAAACTCCATCCAAACAAGATAATCATCAACAAGCAAAAGAGAAATACAGTAAAATTTAACATGATCTGTTAAATTCTTAAGTATCAAATACTAGTCAAACATTAATTAAACCGATGGCTAAGTAGTGGCCACATGACCAATTATGTCAGTTTAGTTAACTAAAGCTTGCTGGCTTTGTCTATCCCAATCATATATTGCTAGACCTGAAATAGCAATTTGCCTGATCCCACCTCAGCTAGTTGCTTTTCTCAAGTATTTGAATATACTTATCAAACAAGTGTTTTAAAATAAAAATTGAAATTTTGTGGATGATAAACTTGTACACTATCTTTTCTCTAGATAATAAATGTCTTTAGGGTTGAGACAAAGATGAAACTTTGTAGTTTGTACATAAATGTGAAAGCGGCATAGTATGTCAAATACTTTCGATTTATCTCTGTTATAATAGACTTGGAATAGAATAAAAACCACCTAAATTAATGTAAGCCTTTTCACTTCTTCGTGAATTAGAAAAAGGAGGGAAAATAAGAAAGGTAAAATAACATATAAACGTCATACGCGATAAGATGTATAATTAATTCATATTACAAGTAGTGATGACTACAATATAGCCAAAGTAGTTCTGTATTTTCATTGAAATTTGTGGTGGTGATGTATTTTCTCTTCCACCCATTCATATTGCCTCGTCAAATTATGGGGTATTTGACTGCTCGACGATTATGTCGTTCATAAACTTTTCCACGTATGTCGTTCATCATCTTCATCATTTTGTAGTATAAAATATTAACAATTTTATTGAAACGCTTGTAAACAGATGATATATAAAGATATTTTATATTAAAGTAAACTACATTAATCACTCTTGAGTTTTCATAAAATTATATAAACGTGCTGTTTTTTAACATTTACGGCAACTTTCCTCGTAGGAAAACACGATATAGTGTTTTAATTTTAAAACAATTAATGGAGTTGGT
Source organism: Glycine tomentella (assembly GCA_007407185.1). Lineage (NCBI taxonomy): Eukaryota > Viridiplantae > Streptophyta > Magnoliopsida > Fabales > Fabaceae > Glycine > Glycine tomentella. Next base: position 2,161,904 of record PYAF01003201.1, read on the forward strand.
GTAGCCGTGAAATTATAGAAAAAGTAAAGAGAATTTATGTAATTTTATAAATCTGATATATATATATATATATATATATATATATATATATATATATATATTTATACTGGTCATAGATTATGAATGTTTTTCCAGCCATAATGCTTAATTATTGTTTACTTAAGAAAATTTTGTATGAAATCGAACATAAATTTTTTACTAAATAAATTATTTTCTAATATGAATGCAATTAGATTTTATACCACTACATCAATTCTATGGATGGTTAGTGTGATTTTTTATATTATTAATTAATTATAAATTATTATATATGATAAATTATTTATTTTTATAATAATTCTCTTATAAAAAATACATAAGACTATTATGATTTGTTAATAAAGTAAAAGCTTTAACACATAATATAGCATTGCAAGATATTGTTAATTTTCTATGTTTTATTTTATGTTATTTTTC
>PYAF01003201.1:2172501-2215231 GCA_007407185.1 Glycine tomentella
TATATTAAATTAACTAAAAAAGTAAAAATATATTTTTTATGAAATAATAAAATTAAAATATCATTTACAATTTTTTAAAAAATATTTGAAAAAACTTTAAATAAAAAAAATTACGACTTATAAAAAAGGAAAGAAAAAAAACTATAACTTTAAGGTGGTAAAAAAACAAACTAACTTATCACTTTAAAGTTGTAAATAAAAAATTTAAAAAGATCAGTATAATTTTAAATTTGTAAATATAAAAAAAATATTAAAATAGTAAACTATATTACAAATATTAACATTAGTTATTACTTACAACTCAAAAATTATAACAAATACTATTACTTATCTTCTTTTTAATATTAATTTGAAATTCGGATAATCCAAATGATAACAAAAGAAGAAAAAAAAATCTCCTTTTAACTCCACAGCAATCTCTCTAATTATAGAGATTGAATAATCCCTTTGATACTCCTTATTCGTCAAAGAGTCTGCGGCAGTGCAACGGTAATCGAATCCCCGGTATGCATCCCCATAATAGTATCAATATTCTCAATGGAGCAAATAATAACAACATTGTAAGCTAAATCCCTCATAACCTCGAGCTCATACTACTTCCACCTCAACAGAGACTTCTCAATCAAAACCTGCTTGCTCAAACTAGCGGCAATCCCATCCTTGCAAATTTTCAACAAATCTTCTATCTTCTCTGTTAACGGATATTCGCCGATATCATTGTCAATGCTGAGGCACTCATCGAAAGTGGTGTCAATGCCGGAGGGAGGGGTTTTAATCCCAATATTCTTCATGGCCTGTTTGAAGAAGGGAACGGGAAGGGGAGTGAGGGAGAGAAGGGAGAAGTGGCATTGTGCTGTGGGTGGAGGCGTGAATCCGTCGCCGTCACCTTTCTGAAACGGCTATATAGGGTGCACACGAATACAACGAAAGGATGATCACTATTCACTATAGAAAAATATTAGGAACGTATTAACTGGGATTTTGAAAGCATATCTTAGTATTAAAAAATCTTACACATTTTAAAATATTACATAAGAGTGTTAACTTACTCTTATTGGTTTTTTTCAAAATGACTTTGATTAAAATTTTGTATTATAAAATTTAAATGAAATTGTATAGTAAAAATTCCAAAGATATATTTTTTTTACCAATGGTATACAAATAATTTTATATTCTGTAACCAGAAAAGAAAAAATGGCAGAATTCAGTAAAAAAATTTCAAGATTCATGGAGACTATTCAAGAATCACTAACAATGGTAACTCGTTCTGGTAATTTTTTTTTGACAGTTTAGTATTTTCTACATACGTCCTGAATTTTCCTGCTCCGCTACTCTCTTCACATCTTAAGAGTAAACCAAGCATAAAATTTTGAGTTGGCTAAGATAAGATTGTCAAAATCACGATTTTAGGTAAACTCGTGGAAACCTAATAAACTCGACTTGTAGAATCGAATCGTAAAATTGTAAGAGTTTTTAGACAAAAATAAGAAGTATATTACCTATATATAAATATAAAAATAAAATTTTTTGTCAAATTAAATGAGTGCAACATAAGTATACTAAAAAATTTAAAATAACAATCAAAGTATTAAAATTGATAACACAAGTAAAGTGTATTAATAAAAAAAGAGTGTAAATAACAATTACTTAAATTAAAACAAAAATCTAGTTTTTAATATATAAAAAAATGATGTGTATAGTAAACAATAAAGAGGTGCAAGAAGCAAATTGGTTAAGAATCTGACCCAAATAGATTCTACTAGAGTTTACTTATTCTACTCAGAAATTACCTATTATACTCAGAAAACGATTCTGCTTGCAATTTAACTTGTGGAGGCCAAGTAAAATCGTATAATCGGACGATTCTGATTTAAATTTCGAGTTTGATAACCATGGAGGTGCTTTTCAATTCCAAAGTGTCTCTTTAGGCCATATTTCCATCTTTAATATTGAATGGCTTCCTCACGAGTCATCATGAGCCATAACTGCATCATTTCCCTGCTGCTCTATCACATCCTTAGCAGGTTTTGCTATTGACAAAACAGAGTTTTGCTTAGTTTATAAAGTATGCACATCAGAAAATGTTCCTGATGTACCAGGTCTAGGACTGAATTTGAATGATAGATCACTTATCAGAAATGGGAGACGCATAAATAAGTCCACTCGTTAGAAATTCTATTTGTGACACTTATCAGAAATGATAGATCACTTGCTCCTGCGGCAAAAAGTTAGCCATTTCATTCAGATTATTATAGTTTCTTCCATTACAGATAAAAACACACTTCAACAGTTAATACATTTGTCTTTAAGTTTCCCATATGTTGCCTCAGCTATGCCTCTGATAGTATTAGGAGTAGTCCTGCAGCAGCCACCAAAAAGGGAAGCCCCAGCATCACGCCACTTGCCTATGTAGGAGACAAAATCATCCTCTGCTGCCCCACTTGATTTCTATAAGACAAATTTTAGGTTATCAATTTGATGATACTAAACTAGAATTATATATACGTATTCTTATAGCACATTGTGGTTTAACAAAAAAAAAGTTTTCTGTTCACACCACTAAAGTGGCAGTGTATGCAGAATGTGTGCATGTTGATTTGCTTTTTAGTAACTTCATTTAGATTATATATCGAAATTCACGTTGTGAATTATAGACTGACAATTAAAAGATTCGTAACAAGGACTTGGAAACATACAAAAATCAGGTTCAGACATTTAAATTGATGAGGAAGTATCATTTATTATAACTGGAATTAGATTGAAGTTGGATAAACATGAAAATAAAAACAAGCTGAGGCCATGTAAAAAGAGAGAAGCAGTACTCACCACCCATTGGTTGCTCTCAGCGATATAAGTCTCTCCACTGTTGGGATATACAAGTACTGGTTTACTTGTTGCCTGCTATTTAAAAATGGAGTGTTAAATACTGTCATAAAGTTAGCTTTATCGGACAAAATAGTGTTATTAGCATTTCTCACTTGAGAATAGTTTATAAGGTCTTCTAGCAACGAGTACCTTAAAGACACTAGTTAAAGAACATTTCATGCACCGTATACAATGAACTAGAAGGCCAACTCACAAGTTATTCAAAACAATATTGCCAATTAGCACATTTTGATAGTGTAGAGCAGAGTATTATATGAAAGTCGCACCTTTTTGATAAATGAAATCAATCCATGAATAAATCTAGGAGCAGTACAATTAACTCCAACTGCAACAACTTGTCTGCATGAATCAGCTATTGAAGCACATTCAAAGATAGAGTCACCACTAACCACATTGCTTTCATCCTTACAACTAAAAGAAAACCACGCATGAGTTTCTATGGCTTCTTCCTCAAGAAGTTCAGCATAAGCCTATTTATCAAATTGTAACGAAAATTAAGAAGATAGCTCAAAATCAAGGTGAAACTAGACAAAAATGCAATGGTAATTTCCAACTTTCTATGGTATTAATAAATGATAATTGACACTGCATTTTGCACATTTCTATTACAGATTCTTGCTGGTGCAAACATAAAAAGCAAGTAACAAATAAGTGAATCTGTTTGTTAGTTAGTAAATACCTGTGCCTCCAGCTTATTTGGAATTGTTTCAAAGGCTATTAAGTCAGCACCAGCCTCAACAAGAATCTTTACTCTTTCCCTGTGAAAATCTTTCAGTGTCTGGACAGTAACTGCATCACCATAGTCCCCACTGTGAAGAGAAAAAATCAATGTAGACTTAAGTCATATATAATGTTGCAACATTGCTTTATTTTGGAAGTACAGTTTTTCCTTCAATCATGAAAATTTTCATCTTAAACTCATATATAATTAGTAAATTATATTTACAATTCAGTACTAGTTGCTAAAAATTTATGCTACAAACTACAAAGTAACAAAACAGTGAATATTAATTGAAATCAACATAAGTCCAACTTTGATGACTATTTTGACATAATTGGTTTTGTTCACTCACACATATTCAGAGCCATCTGCCAAATACGCTCCATAGCTTCCCACAGAAGCTGCAATTAAAATGGGACGTTTCCTATATCTTTCATCTCTCATAAAGTCAGAAGAATCTTTGGTGCACCTATCATAATAAATTTCTCGTGCCTCACGTGCAATCTCCACACTTCTTCTAAGCATAGTTTCACCTTCTTCTCTAGAGAACCCTTTGGCCTCAAAACCTTGAATAGTGGCCTGCACCCCAACCCCAGAAAGAAGGCAAAATTAAAATTGTAGAGTTGTAGGAATGAAAAAAAGATTAATATGATAATTACCTGATAAGATGCAGTTGATATTATGTTTGCTCCTGCATCGAGGTAATCTAGGTGAACCTGTCCACGTTAAGCAAATTGAATTTCATGAAATGAACAGTTGTTTCCTGTTCAAAAATTAAATACTAAACTAAGGTAATGTTCTATTACATTTTTTTTCCATTCCTTTGATCACTCGTGTGGAACTGCAGATCTTTTAGAAAGGGAAGGAAAATTTAGATATAGTTAATGGAAATTTCTATACTCGACCTACCTAGAAAGAATTAATGGAAATTCCTATACTAATAATTTTTTTGTATTAAATAAAATTGTACTAATAAACTATTAAAAATGGTACTAATAAACCATCAATCTAACATTTTTTTAAAGAACCATCAATCGGATATTAATTATTAAGCATTAATAAAAAATTTAAAAAAAAAAAAAGTGAATGTGTACATTATATATAAGATTAACACACCAAGATCCACAAAGGCAACAACAGTTGGGATTGGTAACTTTGATCTTTTGTTTGTACTCCTTTTCTTTCAACAAACCTTGTTCGGTTATTTGGTTATAAACAGTGTACAATGCGTCTGAAGTTTCGTAATCAAATCATATATGTGCAAACATTGCAGCCTCATCCATGAGATAGTGTCCTCCTAATTAAAGGAATGGTTATCTTTTACAAGAAAGTATAGTTTATCTTATCAAGAATAAAGCAAATAAATTGGTCAATATTATATACAATAGACATATAAAAAAAATGATATACAATAGACAAGTTTCTTTAATTTGCTTTCATGATTTCAATTTTCCTTTCTTAGTCTCTTTTAGTTTAATGATTTTTTAGAACAGTTAACCTTTTAATTTTTAAGTCTCTTAAAAAGATTATTCTATATTCTAATAATACGATACTTAGTGTGAATCATACATTATCATATAAATAATATAAAATGTTGAGTTAAATTTAAATATAAATTAAAAATCAATCATTAACTAAGAATTTTACTTTGAGCACCGGCGGATCTAAGTTTGATTGAGGATGGGCCAATGCACCCCCTCATTTCAATAAAATCACTAATACCTATCCAAAAATATTATATTTTACACCTCATAATTTTATGTATTTAAATTTTCTTACCAATTCACATATAAGAATAAGTAAATGCACCATCTTATTTTAATAAAGTGAACATATTTATCTTAAAATTTTATATTTTATACCTTTTATTTTCGTGTTTAAATCCAACTATCTTATATGATAATGATAATTATTAATTTTTTATTTTTTAAAATAAATTACTCCACTGATCAAGGGTCCTAGATCCGCCCCTGACTTTGAGCATATATTAAAGTTTATCTTTCGTACTGCGAACGCCCTTCTTATTGGGAGGGCAATTACCTAAGAAAAACATGCATTTGCCAACCCTAAATGGCTTACACGTAACACCAGGGCCCATTAAACAATAACACGTGGACAAGATAATTTGCTACGCGTGCGTTGTAGATTCGTTCTAGATTCGTTCTTGGTCTTTTTTGTCTTACATAATTTTCTTTGCTGTTTCATGTTGAAATGAGTAGGTCTATCGGTGCTATCATAGATAATATTGACAAAGAATTTGTTACGTGTATTTTTAAAGCACTAAGTTTGTCTCTCCTCCCTTTATAAAAGAAGATCTGGGAAAAAACAAACGTATATCCCAAATTTGGAATGGATTGGTGGAAGAAGGGTAGAGAGAAAGAGAAAAAAAGAATGTTTATACAGGCTATAAATAATGGAACAAAAAATGAAGAGAAAGATAAAAATGAAAAAAAATAATAATAATAGAGTATATAAATATAATAACTTAAAGATAATTTGTTAGTGCGTGTGGATTTTAAAAGACGAGTTAAATAAATAAAAATTATTTATTATGATTATGCTATTCAAATATTTTAGAAAAATAAAACGCAAATTATTATTTCTATAAACATAATTATCTTAGAATTAAAATTTAAGATTAAATAAATAAATATAATTCCATATTATAAAGCATCTTTAATAGTTTTCTAATTAAGATTTTAGATCACTTTTTAGTGTAGAATAGTTTTAGTGTTAAATCTCAAATTAGGATCTTAGATCAATTTTTTGTAAACCCTATAATACCACATAAGATTGAAGATCTTTTAAGATCTCTCTAATTTTTTTCTTTAATAGTAGATCTCATTTTGAGATCTTATGGATAAAGAAAAAAAGAAAAAAATTATTTTATTTGAATAATGTACAGATCTTGAAAGATTTTCTACAAGAACTCATTATTCATGTTGGAGATCTCTTCATCTTCCTTAGTTAGAGATCTAATGAAAATCAAATCTTAAGTTCAAGATCTAACACTGAAGATACTCTAATGTACTATTGAAAATCTCTCTCATTTCTAATTTTTCTTTAATAGTAAATTTTATTTTGAAATTTTAGAAAGAAAAAAAAATTATTCTTTTTTTTTTAACAATATACAAATCTTAAAAAGATTATTGTAGAAGAATCTATTCTCCATATTAGAGACTCTTCATTTTTTTCATTTCCTTTATTAGAAGATCTATTAAAGATTAGATCTTAAATTCAAATTTTTTTCTCAAAATCTAGCACTAAAAATTACAGTTGATATCATACTTTTCCCTTCTTTCAAACCAAAGAAAAATCATACTTTTTTTCCTGTATTTAAAAACTTATCCAAAAATGCGTAATTTTATCACAATTCGTCACCGTCATTCACTTAAACAAAACCGATCGAAACATCAATCAGGGACATTATTTTTGTATTGAAGAAAAGAAGAAATTGTTGAATAGAATAAAAAAAAAACCTAAGTACTCAATTGCTTGGAGGCTCTATGTTATAGATAGATCAAAGGAATGGATATTTTAAACGGTCTTACTCTTACATACATAAATAAACTATTTTTATATTTGAATTGATGATTAAGAAGTCACCAAAACACATGTTAATTATTAACTAGAATATTGCTATTAATTCAAATTAATTTTGCAGTTTCTAGTGGTTACGGTAACCTATTAACTTTTTTTTTTTTTTGACCGCAGTAATTAGGGAGGACCCCCAAATATCCATTATGCGGGATCAAATCCAGGTGTTTCTGAGTGTGTTTTCATTACAAACTCAGTGAGTGTTATCAATTAGCTACACCCATATGGTAACCTATAAACTAGCATGCATTAAGTGTAAAAGAAAGTTGAAAGTTGAGAGTTGAGAGTATTACTCTAAATAACATTCTTATAAAAAAAGTGGAACCAATAGCAAAATTAAATGATAAAGATGAAGAAGAAGAAGAAGGAGGAAGAAAAAAGTACCCTTTGGACAAGATGCGGGGAGCTAATAAGGCATTTGGCACTCCAGAGTTCGTCATTGAGGTCTGCCCCATGCCTTTCAAGTTCAGTGGCCAAACCACCGTCAATTACGGCGCAGCCACCACACTTGTCGAGAAAATCCCTCATAAACGACGACGTTTCCTTCCCTTCTAACCCCATCTCTTATATGCTTTTGAACAATAAACAGAGAGGTCTGAGTTGTGCGTTCGATGATAAAGAAGTTGCCACCTTATATATAAGTAACACGTATTCTATTTCGGAAGCTACACAACTATAGTCTATAGAGGAAAATTATTTATGAAACTACTATTATGCCCCCAGTATGGTTTTAACTATTGATTCTCATTTTGCGCCATTTGTTTCAACCACATAATATAATAATAAGTTACATATTGAACTCCCTCGACAACAAAAAAAGGCTAACACATTGATCATGATCAATACACAAACTTACACTTTAATATATTTTTTTTAATTAGGAGTGCTCTATCACTTTAATGCGTTTCTTGTTACTTTTATTTAACCAAATTTTATTCCTTTAAATTGTTAATTTGATTAATGAAAAAGAAGAGTTATATTTTAAATAAAAAAATTTGGAATAGGAGTGATGATTGACACGTTGTGAAGATCAACGTTCTTTATATGGATATTATTCTTAGATGCGTTATTTTTATAAAGTTATTAATAAATGTTTTAACAATTAATATTTTCCGTGATAATTTGCTTAAAGAGCATCCTAGGCTATAGTTTTTCCATGAAGTGCATCTAATATTTGATTATCTTGTCGTCTTGTACTTGATTAATTATATACATAGTCAATCTGATATATATCTCTCTCTTTTGTTGCCGGTGCCCGTTATGGGGCATGGAAGCAACTTGATGTGGTTTGGCATAGGACGAATTTAAATCATATGCAAATATAGTAGAAACTTGAATGCATTCCTCTGTCATGCCTATGAGATATTAGAAAATCTACATTTTATTCCATTGGTCTTAATTAATGTTCCGTATTTTGGTTTCATAACCTTGGCCTTCAGTAATTTACAATTACTACTGCTAGCGTTTGTTTTACGAAAAACTTTTTAATCTTATTTTTAAATAAAATATGAGAATATTATTTTTGATTATATTATTAAAAAATATGTTTAATTAATTATTAAAAACGTCATAGTTAAAAATATATGAGAATAATTAAAACATGGATTTGTTTGATATTTTTTTCTAGAAATATATTTAATAATTACTGAAGTTTGTTAAAAATAATATAAATATCCAAAGTAAGTACAAATACAACTATCCACACAAAAGTCTAAAATATAATAAAAAAATATCACCACAACCCATCAGTGTCACATTTTATTCAAAAGATACACATAAAGGGGGCATTAAGAGGGTATTCAGGTAATAGATAATAAGGAGGGTATATAATTTTCTTCCTGTAAGAAAATCAAAGGGAATATATGTATATTTTGTGGTTTTTATTCTATGAAAAAATATTTTTTAATCCTTTTGTGGGGATTAAATATTTCTTGAAAGGTGAGTTATAACTTATTTAAGAATAAAATATATTTAGAGTTAATTATTTATTATTTCATAACAATATGGAATAAATTTTCCTCCTCCTATATTCCTGAGAATAAAAAATTTATCCGGAAAACAAACTACCTTCAAATAATATTTTTATATAATTTATATGTTTGTTTTCCGTCTTTTTTTCACTCATCCAACAAAAATATATATTTATATTCATATTCATATATATATATATATATATATATATATATATATATATATATATATAAGTGCAGGTATCCTCAATGACATAGTTGTCAGTAGGACCGGTCCCACCGCCAAAGCAGAGTGTATGCTATTCCAAATACGATAACTCAATAATATTTTTATTTTAACATAAAAAATCTTTTTATTTTATATCTTGAAATTTAAGAATGAATATTAAAATTTTCAAAAGCATTTTGCTAACTTCTATCAAAACATAAACCTAAATTTATTAGCATTAGATAATATATATACTATCAATACATGGTTGATTTAAGTGGTTGGAGCTTGGACTCTTTAAACACTTAATTAAGAGTTCAATTTTTTATTGATGTGTATGAAAAAATTATTGATGAAATAAGATAAATCCATCTATAAGTGCAACAATCTTAATAATTGATCGGGATACTTTTTTACAATCTTGATGATCAATATACTAATATGAATAATATGTATACCATTGTACTTAGAATAAGTTATACTATTTAAACATTAAATTCATAATATCGGATTTTTTTAATCATATTGCAAAGTATCCTTTGTTGAAAATCTTAATGACCATTTTTAAGGTGATCTTTCTTCTTAATTATTTTTTCATTCATAAAATTTAAATCTAAAATCTTATTTAACGAATCTAAGCCTAGTTAACGACTTGTTGGTTCAAAATATTGTAGTTATCATATTATACTTATTTATATCTTAAATCTTTTTCCTATATACACATTTTAATAATATTGTACATAAAAAATAAAGTATTGTTCATTGACTAAATAAAGCTCCCGAAAATATTAAGCACCATTTGAGGGGTATCCCGCATCCATATCTATAGGAGAACCAAATGGTAAGATAAACATAAATTAATAAGGCTGATTAATAATTATTCAACTAAATTAAAGTATACACTAACTTTGTTTAAGAAAAAGGATGCAAACTTCGATTTAGGTTTTGTTATTGTAGATCCAGGGTGTATATTAGTTTCGAATGAGCAACTTAAAGACAAGTGTTTTTTATTCTTTAAATTTTTGGTAATATATAACTTAAATAATTGAGATGTACTATAAAATAGAACAGATAAGCATTGGTTTATGCTTATCATTAAACATGTCACTTTCTTAATCTGTACGAACAGGAAATTCCATAGATAAAGTGGAAGGATGTCTAAATGTCAATCTTACCCAACTTCATGATGTTATCTCACTTCTCTAGTGCGCATGTTTGCACCATCCATGCACTAAATAAATGAAAGTTACCAATTGTCAAACAACATGCATGTACAAATTCTTAATCTGCCACACTTCGTTTTCACGGTTTCTAATTGTCTTGTAGAAGGGCATGTAAGTGTAATATTAAAAAAAAAAAAAAAGGAGAAAGAAAGAACACAATTTTGCAATACCATGTATCTGGCCGGACTAACGTCCAACTCAATTCTCAAGTCTTCGAGATAGAGACAACGAGACAATCATACTAATTGGGTTGCTTTTGAAAATTATAATTTTATTTTCCAATGAAGTGATTGAATCTCTCCACTAAAACAGTCCAGGACCAGGTCTGTTCCATTCCATTATGTAAAAGATAAGAATGGTATTTGACTATTTGTGGGAGACAGTGGCGGAATTAGGGGTTAGATGGGTCATCGTCCCTTAAAATTTAAAAATTTGAAAATAAAAATATATGTTTTTTAAAAAATTAATAAAAAATTAAAAATAAAACGAAAATGAAAGAAAAAAAAATAAAATATTAAAAAATGTGAAAGGGGAAAGAAAAAAATATGAGAAAAATGTAGTAAAGAAAAGAAAAAAAAATATTATATCAATAAAAAGGAAAGAAAACATAAAAAAGAAAAAAAATATTAAAAAACGAAAGAAAACAAAATAAAAAAAAGTGAAAGAGAGATAACAGAAAAAGAAAAAAGGAAAGAAAGATAATAAAACAGAAAAAAAATAATAATAAAAAGGAAAAGAATAAAGAGAAAGAGGGAGAAAGAACACTATAAAAAGGAGAGGTTTGGATACATAAACAATCCCAAGAGAATAGAAAGAGTCAAAAAAATTGTGTCATTTGATACTGGAATCATGGAATCAATGAAAGAGAAAGGTTTCAGTTATCCCTTCATTCCTTTCTTTTTCCCTCTTTTCTTCTTTATTCTCCTAGTTCTCATTGTTGTTATATTTAATCTTTTAAAATAAAATAAACTGTCATTTACTCAAGGGCTATCAAGAACTGGAAAGTCCATCATTTACTCTCTCATTGATAGAATGATCAGACTTGTATTCACTCTTCTATTTTCTACAACAATTACTGAAAGATCTTTCTCAACTATGAAGATAATCAAGACTAGACTTCGAAATAGAATCAAAGACCAATTTCTTAATGATTCTTTGATTACATACATTGAAAAAGAAATTATTTTGAGTTTTAGCACAGATCCAGTTATAGATAATTTTAACGATATGAAAATATGTAGAGTAAGAGTCAAGTGAAATGATCTTAATTTTTATAATAAATTTTTTAAAAATTTTTTCATATTAAATTTGTATTGTCTTCATAATATTTTTATTTATAATATAATTTTTTTTATGTTTGTTCAATCTCAATAAAATTTATGCCTCTGGTGGGAGACGAGATGTAACGAGCATATGGAGAATGACGGGTGGTTTCTACTTGCCAAGTGGTGGCACATGTTAAAAAAATGGAGTATAATAATAGAATAAAAAAGATATAAATTGGATTAGATGATTAAAAAACAAGAAAAAAGAAAAAGATGGCAGATTTTATCTTCTAATCTGATAATAATATTAATATTTATCAATAAAAAAATAAAACACAAAACTCTTAACTCCTAATGAATGAATAATGTGTTTGCGCTAACAGATTTGTTTGTCCGCGAGATTATTATAAGCCATGACGTTAATAGTTTTTTTTAACTCTATGATTAGCTTAACATCTAAATCTTAGATTGTTGCTTCCTGCGCTTTCAAGTTGTTTTCTATACGTTTTTTACAATTTTTTTTTTAATCTTTTGATTGATCATTCCAAAACCAAAATCTGTCATCATTTCGGAATATAATTTTATATTCCAAAAACCAAAAAATAAGGTGCATGAAATAATTTGAAGTTGCAAGAAACAACAGCCTAAATCTTAAAGACAATCGTTGAATCGAGGCCCAGGCCAGTAATAGACATAGGCCCAGTAGCAACCGTTCCTTTACAACAAAAAACAACATACTGAATATATATATATATATATATATATATATATATATATATATATATATATATATAACTACCATATCATTTTTATAACTTGATATAGAATCTGATTTTTATTGATTCAATCATTGAATTATATTTATATATTACTAAAATTGTCTGTCAAATTTTATCAACCTTGAACAACAATAAAAAGGTAAACAAATGATTCAAATTTTAATATATTTTAAAATATTTATATTACATCAATTTTAGTCTGTATGAATGAAGTAATAAATTATTTTTGATTAATATAAAATTTTGTATATGTGATCTATGTGAAATAAACTTTTAATCCAACGGTTTTGGACAATTATTATACTATTTTTATAACTTAATATAGAATATGATTTTTATCGATCCAATTGTTGAATTATATCTACATATTACTAAGTCGTCTATGTCAAATTTTATCAAAATTAAACAACAACTAGAAAGTAATCAAATGATCCATATTTTATTATATTTTGAAATGTTTGTACTACTTTAATTTTAATCTATATGAATGAGGTAATAAATGATTTTGAATTAATATGAAATTTTGCATATGTGATATATGTAAAAGGAACTTTCAATATAACGACGATTTTGAATTGTCAAAGTTATATCGATGTAATTTGATCCCTTGTATCTCTATATGTATATATGCTATGCAAGGCATAGTTATTTTTGCACCTCAAAAATTGCTTTCCTGTAGGCAATCCAGAAGGAAAAAAAGTATAAGAAAGCAATTTTAGGGTGTAGGAAGTAACAGCCCTGCAAGCCACATGATAATATTGTCCACTTAAGTTTTTCTTAAGTACCACCAAATTTCCTTTTTTGTTATTATTTTCTTTCTTTAATCAACCTATATTCATTTGCCCGTAAATTGCTAGAGCATTAAGAATTATGAAGAAGAAATAAATAATTAAACAACGAGCCGTAAGCATTACATAAAATAAAACATATCCTTAAGACTGAGTTTTAATAGCAAATAAAAAATACATCATATTAGATTTCATAAAAAAATTTAAACCATTGTCCCCAGATTCCGGCGTGATTAGGTACTCGTGGTGGAAGATCACTTCTAAGATTTTGGTGAAGATCAATGTCATTTTAACACTGTCGTGTTTTGAGAAGAGAAGTGTTTAAATAAAAAGAGAAGCGTTTTTTTTTCTTCTAGGAAGGGGGGTATATAAGCAAAAGGAGGAAATGCAAACAGCAATTGCCCTTGCATTCACCTCCCAACATGGAAAGTGAAAATTTTTCTTATCATAAGAAATAAAAACTAAAAATTTAGTACCTACATAAATTGTCTAGATTAAAATTAGTTATTAGTTACTTTAAAAAATTGTGTTTATTTATTCTTTTTTTATCTTAATCATTCAAAAAATAAAGTACAAGACATAATGTCTAATTAAGAAGCAAGGAGTCTAATGCTTCAGCAAAACATTGAAAATATATAAAGAAAAAGAAAACAATTTAAGTTTTTTCCACCGTCATCCTATTCATCTATAAGGAGAAAAAAGTTAAGCAATTAAGAAATTACAAATTGCAAGGTACTTACAACTTATTTCTATAGATTTCCATAGGCTATGACCTCCCTGCTGTACACATAATTATCAAGCATCTGAATGTGAAGGTTAGGGACGACAAGAAGGTAGAAAACACAAACAAAATGGATTCTTATGTTTGCATATCATTTCACCTCCTGTACTTGTATCAATTGCTTCTAACATTTCCACCACCTCATGCATTTCTGGACGCTTCTCTGGTTTAACATCCCAGCATTTTCGCATGATGTTTGATAGCGCACTTGGACAACTTCTTGGAATCTCTGGTCGTAAATGCTGTGTGCAAGAATACAAGAAAATATTATCATAAGCATTAGATTAGTAAAAGATTTTATGTAGAGTGTTGTGTATATACGTAAACAAAATAAAAATATAAAGAAAAAAAAATGATTGTCATAGATATACACGTGATCATTTTGCAACATGCAGGTTATTAATTTACTAATATGTGATAGTAGAACTTCCATAAGTATGTTAGGGGTATTATATGATTAAGATATTTTCAAATAAAAAAAATACATATTAATTAGGAGTGTGCATGGATTGGTTTAAGAATTCAATTCATATTCAATCTATATCTATTTAAATGGATTAAATTTTAAATTTATATTCATATTTTTTTTAAAATAATTTACATTCAAGATCCAATCCATTTAAATGGATAAGATTTGTTAATATTCAATTTATATTCACTTAAATGTTATAAGATTTTTTTTTTACAAATTTTAGTTATTAAGTGCTAAAAAGTGAAAACCTAGAACTTGTCCATTTAAGAGTTATTTTCAACCGATCTTGGTCAAGACTATTTTCGATCGACCTTGGTTAGTGTATTTGGGCCTAACTGAACCAGGGCAATTTCGACATATACTAGTCCAGATATTTTTAAACCGACATCAACCAGGACTATTTTTTGGCTGACATCAGTCAGTGCATTTTCGGTCTACATTGGTCATGGATATTTTTTGTCAATCTTAGGTAAGTTACTTTTTGGTTGAAGTAGGCTAGGGTTTTTAGTCAATGTTGGTCGGTGATATTTTTTGGCCGACATAGGAATTTTTCGATCAACATCGGTCGTGACTAATTTTTGGCTGACGTTGGTTAGGGTTTATGTGGCTAACATTGATAGGTTTTTTTTTTTTTTTTGCCGATGCCGGTCTTTGATATTTTTTGCCAACATTCTTCAGGACTATTTTTTGGTCGACATTAGCTAGGTTTTTTTGCTAACGTTGATTGAAACTATATTTTTGTTGGCAATAGCTAGGATTTGTTGGCCAATATTAACCATGAATTTTTGTTTTGGTTGACGTTAGCTAGATATATTTTTTGTTGACATCAATTAGTTTTTTTCTATCAGCGTCAATTAGGAAAATATTTTGGCCGATGTTAACTAGGTTTTTTTTACCGATGTCGGTCGATGATGTTTTTCAACCAATGTCGATCAATGATGTTTTTCAATCAATATCGGACAAAAAATAGTCTCATCTAACGTCAACAAAAAAAACCCTAGTTGACATCGAACAAAAAACCTACCTGACATCAATAAAAAAAAATAATCTCAGTAGACATCAATAAATAAAAAAAAAACTTAATTGACATCAACCAAAAAATAATCTTGACTGATGTTGACCAAAAAGTAATCATAATCACACATAACCACGAAAATATTAAAGCTATAAAAGTGACCAAGGAATACTTAAGATATATTCATAAAAGAAAATAATATTATGTGACTTTACAATCATTCTCAATTTCTCATTTCCAATGCACTTTTAATACACAAAAGAAATATGTAGTTCAAAAGATTTTCATCTTTTGTGGTCATAATAATAGTTTAACATAGGATGTATGTGTATGAACAAATGACTAAATCATGCAGAGTTTAGACAAGACGGTGGGAATTTGAAATACTCATATATAGGGGATGAATATAAGAGTGGACAGAAACACTTCATTTTATGAACTAACCTGCTTAAGAACTGCACGTGACACAATAGCAAGGCTTAACTTTGAATAAGGCCTATTAAAGTGATAAATTTCCCACAAGCAAATTCCAAAGCTATAGACATCACATTTTCTGTCGTAAGGCTTGCCATTTAAAACCTACAAGAGCAAGATTAAAGATAATTATATTTAAGTAAAAAAAAAATAACATTTCCATATTCAGCCATTCTATTGAACTACATAACATCTAAAGCAATGATTAATTACCTCCGGTGCCATATATCCATAGGTTCCAGTTTCACCTGTCATCTCACTTTGATTTATAGCTTCTACACGAGCAACTCCAAAATCAGCTATTTTCAAATTTTGTTTGGCATCTAACAGCATATTGTCAGTTTTTATATCGCGATGAACAATTTTCTTTGAATGTAGATAACTAAGACTGCAATGGGAAAAAAAAGTTTCAATTAGGGGGGAAAAGAGTATTGATATCAACAACTGCAAAGATAAATTAATACAATGTGACTCACCCTCTAGAGAGGTCCAAAGCCAGTTGAATCACAACCTTATATGGAAGTTTGTTCTGCCTATTTTTAAACAAGTATTGTTTCAATGTTCCACCAGGAAGAAACTCAGAAATAACACAACATGCCTTGGAAGGAATAGACTTTTGACCACAGCTTGGTAAGGGAATCTTAAGATTTGAAGTGCCCATTGAAGCTCCAATGAACTGTTGGAGAAATGATGTGAAGAATTACAAACTTGTACTACCTTAAGAAAAACAAGGGAAAGAAGGGGAAAAAACTAACATGCTGCATGCAGATATTGCAAGTAATGGTCATGAATAAAAATATTAAATACATGAGATGAGAGTGTAAAGACTATAAGCTTATACTTTTGTGACATTTGGATGATCAAGTTTTTGCCATACAGTAACCTCCTGCCAAAATGATGCTCGTAAAGCAGCAATTTCAGCAGTAGTGGCAACACCATCCTCACCCCAGTCCAAGACTTTCACTAAAAAATTCAACAAGACGATAAAGTGAGAATTTCATTAAACATAAAATGCTCTAAACCAAGACTGTTAAGTGTTTTATGTGCAGTAGTAGCAGAAACATGATCTTGAATCGGTCAGAACAATCTATTTTAAAAAATGAAAATTAATAATAAGACATAAATTTTAATATATTAGATATATTACGATTAAAAACAAAAAATTAAGAATTAGTATGTTCGAATATATAAAAACAGAAAAAAACAAAATATAAATACTCAAAGTGTTTATTTATATTTTATTAGACTGAGGGTTGCCTTTGCGTACCCTCAGTGTGGGAACAATATTTCAAAAAACGCGCACATATCTTTTGAAAAAAAAAAGAAGAATAAAAAGTGTTCTTTTATACAATGAAAGCTACAAAATTTGAATAAAAGACTCCACACAAATCAGTGTTGTTAAACAGCCGTTATGGCCCCGTCATGACGAAATGGTGTGGCGGATTTTTTGCCAACTGCCACAGGCAATTTGTGAAGAAAGGTTTGCCATGACAGCGTCATAAGACGCATTGATGTGTTTATATGATAGAATTTTGACCATTCATCACTGATAACACTGACACAAACTATCCAAATCTTTCGTCACTAAACCAAACCCAAAAACAATACCACAACATGCACAGAGCTTGAGAGAATACAGATCCATTTAGTATCTAAAGACATTAAATAATAAGTACATTACTAAATTCTAATCAGTATGAGTATGAGAATGCAATACCTGCAACATCTTGATTGTCATAAGTACCCCTGTAGACAGTGCCATAGGCCCCATTAGCTACAGAATATTGTAAATCCAATTTGGCCAAATCAATCTCCCATGCCTCTTTAGGCCTTTTTGCCTCAATGCTTTTGGAAAAAATCCTGTTGACGTGTTTTTCTAGCATGATATCCAAATTCTTCAGATCAATTTTATCGGCTCTAAGAATCATATTTTTTCTGCTAAGGTTTTCACTACATATCTTCTTTGAATTCGAAGGTACAGCTTCCAATCCCATCTTCGGTGTGACCCCACCTTCTGAATGCATCTCGATCACCCCAAATTTGACAACCTCAAATTTCAAAAACGAATTTGCACAACTGGGACTATAATAAAATTAATTAGAAAAAATACAAATTATAATTACGTCACTACATTCTTGATATTTGACAACCTCTAAATACTATAACTATTACATTGTTCTGTTGCTCTGTTTGACAAAAACTAACAGATGGGGGGTAAACATCGCACACTAACTAACAAAACAGAGGATAGTTTATAGTTGCTAAATAATTCATGAACTAGCAAATAAACTTATAGCTGATAGCCAAATCAACAGTTAAAATAACTAATAAATATAAAAGAATATAAAAATACATATTCATATGTTTTGTATATAATTCTATTTATGTATACTATTTATTTTAAAATGTTTGTTATTTTAAAAACTAAAATATTGATTTTTAATTATATTTTATATAATTTTATTAAATAAATAAAAATAAAATGACATGAGAGTAAAAGATACGGAAGTCAGAGATTTTTTTTATAAGGGAGTAAATAGAAGAAAAATTAAAATAGTTAGGGTAAACATGAGAGGAAAATAATAAATTATTTGCTATAAGTTCAAATGTTACCTCAAATTACATCTAAAAAAAAGAGATTATGATTAAACACTTTTGCTTTAGTAAGAAGAAGAGAATCTCTTATCTGAATAACAAAGCTAATCCAAGAGACAATTTTATGAACTAAAGGTTGAGTAAAAACTTGATTCAAATTTTAAGATGATAAATATATATGATCAAAATAATGTATACAAGTAGAAGATCAATTATGGATCCAAAAATGTATTAAAGGGGATCACATTTTCTTTTACATAATTATTTAAATATTTAATTAACAAATAATTATTTAATGCTGTAAAAAATTAATAAATTGAGGTTCACATAAATATTTATTATTAATTTTATATGTAAAATTAGACATAAAAATCACCACTAGAAGGAAATTGAGTAAATTATTCTTTTCTTCTCACATATACAAGAAGTTTTGAGGGAGGAAGGCTAAAAGCCGATGCTTGCTCCATTGGATTCGTCACTGTAAAAAGATAATTCCCATTAGATAAAGTAAATTTTGGGTTGAATCAAGACTAAATTATACTATTTTTTAAAAATAAAAAATAAAAGAAAAACCGATTACAAATATAAGGACACTCCCAACAATCTATCGCGCATGATTCAAACCTAGAATTTTCTCCTCACCAACCCCCTATTCTATTGACTATCCTAACTGTTAAAAGAAAAAAACTGATTAAAGAAAAAACCAAAAATAGCGACCGGATATCAGTAAGATCCAATTCACACAACAACATGACCAAAACCTACAAGGCTACAACAAAGAAAATCAACGTTTTAAGGGGACAAATAAATAAAAAATGATTCATGCCAAAAATGTTACAAATCACAATGAAAAAAATGGAGTGGGATTTAAAACATGAAAGTTCCTACGTACCCGAAAAAGTTTAAGAATTTTGGTACAATTATTTCTAAGATTAATAATTAAATGAGTTTAAACACATTAAGAAAGAGATGAGAGATTGTACCTAAACTTTTACAATTTTGAAGATATTATTAAATTTTTCCCAAAACCCACTCACATTCAATCAATGAATGTAGATCTCTTAAAACACAACACAAAAGAGATTGATAATAACGCTAAACAAAGAAGATGAAGAGAAACTATAGACAATAAATTCGCATTTTTAATGTGAAAAGAAAAGAGCATGAAGAGAAGGGTAGGGTACCTTGGAGAGTCAGGCAGGGTTGCTAAGAGTCAAAGGCTTTGGCTTTTGAAGCAAAAGTCAATGCGAGCAATGCAGAGGTTGTCATCGTCTCCAATTCAGTGTGTGCGTATTGATAGAAAGAAAGAAAACACCAACTCTTGTAATCTGCAATTAATAGAGAGAGAAAAAAGAAAAAGATATGCGCGGGTATGTATACATATTCATATATCCCTTTAAATATGGCAGAGATTACAAGTTACAGTATTGTTAGTCTGTTACATATTCTGTTTTATAAGAGCAAAATTTTATCTTTCTTATATCCTAATCCCCTTTTAAAATTATCACAAAAATGTACCTTAATATTTTATTTGAATATGCAATAGATCATTTATTCGCTTGGATTGAAATTTTCCTCTGTAGTCTACAATGTTCACACGAACTCTAGGAATAAGGGTGAACCATATGCCTATTAATTTATATTTAGTTATGTCCTTTTCTTTTATGGAAGTCTTTTTTTCTACTAGGATTTTTTTTAATAACAATAAGTTTGTTGGATCCTAGATTCCTAATCAAGCACTTTTTTCCGTAAATGCTGTTGGAATTCAAAGATGTAGATATTTTGTTTTGTTTACAGTGACAAGATACCAGGGAATTTCTACAATCTTATAAAATAAGGAAAATAACTAAGAGGAAAGCGAATTTCAACCGCAAAATATTGTTAGAATTGGCTTTAATTAAAATAACTAATCATCAATAATATACTTTTCACCTCTGATATTCTCATTAAATAATAAGTATAATATACTCTATAAATCACACGTAAATTCCATTAACCATCAATATTTACTTCTTAACTCTTAACAATAAAATTTGGAGACTTAACACAAAATTTAAAAACAATATAGGTAGGAATTTAATTCTAACTCAATTATTGGTTGACGTTGTTTTTTTTTAAACTATCATTATTGTTATTAAACATACAATGATTCATTTTTTTAGTTGGAAATGAAAAAAAAAATTATATGTTTAATAAAAAAAAGTAATAAAAGGAATTTGAAGTTATCGAATCTTATATCATAAATTTGAATATTTATTCAAGTGAGAAATTTTTTAAGAATTATTTTGCAAGATAAACATGATTTTAATATTATTTAAATTACTCCCAATTTAATTTTTTGATTTTAACACGTCATATTAAATTCATAAATATAATGATAATTAATTTATCTTCTTAACTTTATCATAATTATTAGATATCTAGAGTGAAAACTAAAGAAAAGATGAGGTGACGTGATGAGAGTAATATGTGAGCAGCTATCCAGATTTGGATTATTGTTTTATACTTTTATAAAGAAGTGCAGTGGGATGAGAAAAATGAGACAACGGTCTAAAACGTTGTTAATGTTATTACTTATATAGAAAATTTTTGGTACAGAAAAAAGAAGAAGAAAGGATTAATTATTAAATTGTACTGCGAATTTTCTTCTATTCTTTGTAATTTATTCCTAACTGTCTCGTAGTATCCCTATCCTGGCAATTTTCTTTTGAAATTTTTCTGTGGGCCAACATTGATGCCCACCTTGAATTTGGATCGTAGTTCACTGGGCTGGGAGGCACAGTTAAAATGTATTTCCACCTTAAAGTTATTTATGTTCATATTCCACATACATAAATAGGACTTTTTAGCCATTTGACGTTTTGTCTATTTTTTTTCAAAAGCTATCAGAAATAGAAACAAGCGGCTAAGTCCCTGCTTGATAAAGCAAAACAAAAATGCGGGTAGCTCGATCGATCACATGGAAAATTCTGGAAAATGGAAAGTTGAAAAATCGGCTCATTCTTCAACAGGCACGCGGTAAGAGTCCTGAGCCTCCTTCCACTGATTCTTGCTGATTCACACGGGATTCCATGTGTCCCATGCTACTCGGGTCAGAGCGTAAACTGCTTTCGGCCACTGGACTCTCGCTATCTAGGGTGCAGCATTCTCTGCTGCTTCGCTTAGCAGCGCGACACTTATATAGCTCTCCCACAACCCCGTTTTCACATTTTAGGCTGTTCCCATTTCGCTCGCTGCTACTACGGGAATCGCTTTTGCTTTCTTTTCCTCTGGCTACTAAGATGTTTCAGTTTACCATGTTGTCTCTTGCCATATTCTGAAATCAATACTATAATTAAGCAATTGTTTCTTTCGAATATCAGTTTCTAGTTTCCAATCAACAACGGGTAGATCGATGGAACATATACACGAACACATACTTCACAAGCAATGCATTTATCAAATTCAAAATGTATTCGACCGCATAAAGGTTCTGATGATACCCTTTGTAATATTAATTACTAATTATTTAAATATAATTCATATTATTATTATTATTAGCGAAAAAACAAGCGTGACAAACTAATATACTTTTATTATGCCAAATTACTATGCATTAAAGAAGTGCATATTAATTTTTACAAAGTTTATAATTATCATCAATTTTTGACATTGACTTATGATAATATATATGAGGATATGTGTATATTAATTTTGTTCTAAATTACATGTATTACTTATTTTCAATAAACACATGTAAACTTTCTCACTTGGAAGTATAAAATGTAAACTACTGTATGCATATTTCGTTTTAAAATCAGTGGGAGATGTTTCACCAAAGAATAATTATTTATTAATTAAATTAATATTGATTTTACTAAACGTTCCTTTGTCTATTAATTGAAATCCCGGTTTATTTTTTGAAACAAAACTAAAATAACATAAAGAGATAGCATTTTTCTCTCTCAATATAACTGAATTAAAAACAAAGAGATAGCAAACAATAATTCAACAAAAATTTGTGGTAAAAGCCTTGCTTCGCTCAAATTAATTTTACAAAAATATCATTGAAAGTCCTTGAGATTTGTTTTTTCGAGAGCCTTTCAAAATTAATTTAAGATAATTTACTTTTTTTTTTACAAATACCTAATTAATTAGGTATTTGTTAAAAAAAAGTTTAGTGGTTTTATCTGAAGTGAACCACTGTTATGTCTTACAGGTTCTCTCATGTCAAATAAATCATATTAAACTTATAAAAGGTAAAATCTACTAAAAAAATCAAATTTTATTTCTAAAAAATTAACAAATGAAAGCACATAGTTGAGAAACACTTGTTTATAAGATTGTTAAAAGTAAAAGTTGATATTTTTAATTTTTTGAAATAAACAGCTCTAAAGTCCAATGCTTACTTCACATTATCTATAATTCTAAGTGTGATCAAAATATTAAAATATGTTTATCAAATTTTACATTGAAAATAAGTGAAATAAATAAAAATATTCATGGAAAACATATGGAAGTCCGGCCATAACACATAGAAAACCAATATTCTTGTTGCAGGTATCAAGAACACATTTGAAAGAATAAACATATTTTAATAAGAAAGTGAGAATTGTCAAGCATTGTTAGGCATGAATATGCAATAAGAATAAACATATTGTGACTGCCTTTTGCATCAATATATGCTTGATAATAAGGTGGATAGCATTGTTAGGCATTTTTTCTTCTCTAAATTATCAAGCATATGCAATAAGAAAGTTCTCAAACCAATTCTTCTCCAACCTTTTGCATCCACTAATATTAGCAAGCTTTATGTCTCAAGCTTCCTATTGTGACTGCCTTTTGCATCAATATATCACCAACAAAAGTGAGAAGTAAAAAGAAAAATTAAATTAATTATATTGGAAAGTTAGAAATAGGCATGATAGTGGGACCCGAATCCGTGGGTATCCGTCCGCATCCATCCCGATATTAATGGAAAAAAACCGAGTTAATCGGATTCGGGTTTTCCTCGAAAGCAAAAGCGGGGGCGGGGGCGGAGGCGGGTATGAGATTACTAATATCCGCCCCCGCCCCGTAATAAATAATATTAAAAAAAGAAAAAAAGAAATATTATTTTGTAACTTTTTTAATTGAATTGATTAATTTTGTTTTGTAATTTTTAAATTATGATCTCATATTTTAAATGTGATTTTGTTATTATTTTTTTTTGTTACGTAATTAGAGTTTTCGTTCGATTTTTAAATAAAAAAAGTTGTATTATTTTTTTTTATATTTTAATCAAATAGCAAAGGTGGAGCGGGGCTAGGAAAACCCGACCCCAGCGTGACAAGAACGGGGATGAGTTTTAAAATCCAACGAGGATTGAGAGCGGATCGGGGAACAGGTTTTGAGTCGGGGACAGGGACGAGAATACAACACCCGTCCCGTTGCCATAGCTAGTTAGAAATTTTTTAGAAAGGGCATTCATGTACATAAAATAAGTTTGGATAGTACATTTATCCCTTCTCTTCTATTGCAACACACTATCTTCAAAGTTGATACTCTTATGGAAGAATAAACATATCCCAAAGTTCATACTTTTATGGAAGAATAAACATATTTTTGAATTCTAAGTTTTTTTTTTTTTTGCCTAGATAGCTTTTGAGTTGGAAAAGCTTATACGTATCACGTACACACAAAGAACAAAAGTCAAGGTATAGGCTTCACGTGAAAACCTTATTTACATATATGGATTTTACATATATAAAGTTTAATAATATTAAGCACCTTGATTACCTGCAATAGAATAAAAGAAATAGCAAGTTAGATGAGATGTTAGGTTTGGTAAAATGATTTCCAAATGACATGGCTGCAATAATACTTACAAAGGATCTTAACTCCAAAATTTAGCATAAAAAACCTATATGAAATGAAAAAAAAAAGTGAGAATGACTCCAAAGAAAATTGAAGAAAAGGAAATCTAGAGTAGAGACGAAGTTTGGTCCTTCTCCCTCACATGCTCCTTCCCATGAGCTACTCGGTTGGCTTCGTGAACGAGAACGCTGATCACCCTCACGATGGAAAGATACATAGACAAAATATTGAACCAGATGAAAGTTGAAACAATACAAATAATAAAGTGTGCAGTTATAAATGATAATTGGGGAATAATTGTCCGGTTACAACATATCTTTAAGAATGTACAATTACACAATTATCAAATTTAAATTTAAATTATTTTTTTTAAAACATGGGAATCACATTTTCACTAACCATATCTCTCCAAAATATGAGTAAACCAAAATTTTGTATGGTCTTAAGGGGCAAATATGTATTGTAAAGAGAGAAACCAAAAAATGGTTAGAAGTGATATCCTCTTTATCTAAAACTAACATATACACAGTTGTTGTCGCACCTGTGAGTCCGCATTTCTATTGCATTATCAAGTTTTTTTGCATTTTATTGTACTGTGTATTGATGTGTATTGCAGTAGTATAAATAAATTGAACTATATATAAATTTAAAGGCAAAAATTTACAGATATTACATACATAAAATTCAAAGGAAAATAGTATTTATGTACAATACTGCAATAATTGATAATCATAAATCTTCCTTAATTAACAAACCAAACAATGCATTTCAGAATGATCTTTAGCTTTCTTACAATTTTAAAAAATGTTAATTTTGTCATTATTTTTAGTTAACCTATAAGAACACATATCATCAATGAAATAATATAACTATTAATTTAGAATGATTTTTTAACATAAAATAAAATTCACTTATAATAAATAGTTAATATAATTATTGCATAACATTAACTTATATTAATTATTGGAATACACCCAACAACTTTTTGTAACACAAAGAATAAACACATTAAAATACATGTTATTGGCAATGGAAAATATATTCTTTAAATCCTTTGGTAACAAATTAGGGAAGCACATTCAGAAGGAGACAGATTATCTTGGAAAGTTCATTAGTAACGTGACACTGAGAAAAGGAAAGGACTCAAAAAACACATAGGTCACACATACCATAGTTCATAGAGAACTGTTACGTTACAACAATGTACCACTATGTTTTCTTTAGTTCTGACATTTTCCTCTTTAATATTCACCTTTCCTTTTGGCCACTTGCAAATTTTCAAGAGCATCGTCATAGATTATTGCATATAACAAAGTTAAAAAAGAAGTATTTGGTTTCAGAAGGAAAAATTGCATGCATCTAGTCAACTTTTCCTAGTTAATTTCAAAACAGACATCCTTTAAAAAAAACTGGTTTTGTAAGCCTTATTAGAATTAGACTGATTTAAGATTAGAATATATAATTAACTCAGAAATTATATATAGATGCATTGCTAACCTCGAAACTTGATCATTTCTCTTTTGTCATCATCATACCTATCGAGAAAATCACCCTCTTTAGTAAAAAAAAAGAGAAAAGAAAGCAATCCATTCAATGTTTAGCGATAAAAAGAAGAAGTTTAAGGCAGTTTATATATATATATATATATATATATATATATATATATATATATATATATATATACTGTTGATATACTGAAAGAGAAAACAGGGGCAACTTTAACGGTGGTTCTTAACACTTTTCTTAGGAGAAGAAATCTCATGCAGACGCTACTGTTTCTAAATTCTATATATACAAACAAGCAACGACGTAAAGCTTACAAAAATAATGTATTCCGATTTATTTTTCTTCTTTCTTTCAATAAAAAAGTCAGAGAAAAATATGATTTTTCTGTGAAATCATGGCAAGCTAAAGGTGCTCAAATGTCTTGAAAATACAATAATGTTTTACGGTGTATACTATAGGCACTAGTTATAGCTAGGTAATCCTTCCCTTACCCACTATATGGAGACGCATTATTTGATTTTGTGGGCATCAAAATTCAATCATATAAGATTCATAACTGGTTATAAGCTATACCAATACGCATATATCAGGACAACTAAAGTGTCAGCTATATTTGAGAGTTATATAAAAATTCATGGTAAATCTTAGAACAGCTTTAATCAAAGAAACTTTTCTTTTTCCCTCTCATTATTTACCTCAATTAAAATAAATAAAAATCACATAGTAATCCCTTAAATCACCGTTCCTTACTTCCTTTCGGTAAGCAATCATTCCTGCACATATTATTACTTTATATATATAAAATTAAGATAAGAAACTCTTTAAGAAATAACATTGGGTGTTATATATTTTTTTAGAATATTGATGTGAAATATTTATTAATTATTTAAATAAAAAATCATGTCAAATCACCTATAATGAGAATTTTCTTTCTAATCACTTTATTTTTTATTCATAGAATCTAAATCTAAAGACATCTCGACCCGTACCAATGATATATTGATAAGTTGGTATATATTTTAAGTGTAAATATTATTAGTTCTCCATCTTAAACGTTCTCCATCTTAGAAATTAAAATTTACATTGTAGCCTAACAATTCGTTGGGGTGAAAAATGAAAAGGGAACTGGTGATAAAAATTTAAAAAAGTAACGAATAAAATAAAAAATGTGTTATTTGGGTGAATAGAAATTAGAAAGAAAAAGGTGAAGAAATTTGTCTCTATTTATTTAAATAATAAAAGAGAGAACAACAATCAAAAAAATTGTATAAAAATTTTAATGATTAAAAATATATTTTAAAAAACTTTTTACACAATTATTAAAAGACAATTTAACATAAAACAAAACTAAAACTACAGTAACACTAATTCCCCCCCAGTCGGTTCAAAATCATAAATATTAAATTCATGTTTTTATCGTATATCTCCCCCCTCTACTTTTAGTCAGGATTCTTTTTAAGTGGAACAGACAATTTATGCACATCCTAACCATTCGTGACAACAAACAATTTATATCATTGCAATATATTAAAACATTTTTTCTTGGTATTAAAGCTCTTTGGCTTCGACTATGTGTGGAGAATAAAAAAAACTTCATCTAATGATCTATGTTTATTATTTTCATAATTATAATAGTTTAAATATACATAATAATAATAATTTTGTCAAAAAAAATAATTTATATTTATTATTCTCACCAAAAAAATATTTCTGAATAGGAATATTATTATTATATACACGACAAGCTATGCGGGGAACAAATTATGCATCTATCCTCTTTCGAAATGTCCATGCACGAAACTTGTTTGAGAAACATACACGAAAAAAGACAAGAGAAGTAACTGAAGTAGAAAAACAAAATTAAATCGTCATCAAAATAGTCAAATAATTAGACACAATTAATTAATATACTAAAATTAAAGTTGAATCATTTGAATAATACTTAAGAATTTTGATCTTAATAAAAATAATTCTTTACTGGATTTTAATTACTAATAGATTATATTCATATTCCCCAGATCGAGATTTAATTAACTAGATTATCACTTCCCTAACTGTCACAACCTAGGACACTTAACCCTTCTTGATCTTTGATATATTTTTGAAATAATTTATTTGGTCTTTTTTTATTCATTAAGGTTTTTGGTCTTGCTTTTGGCCGTATCCATGTAAGAAACAGCATCCAGCTAGGAATTAAGAAGTGATGAACCCCAATAATCTCCATTATAATATTTAGTCAACTGCATTGTATTTTGTTAGTCCAGAGGCTCTTGACACTTCACCCGAAAACCTCTCTAACACTTGGCTTTATTTTTCCTAATAAAATATCACAAATCAGTGATCTTAGTTCAATATTTTATTATACAACCAAGATAGCATGTGTTACATATACACTCGTATTTATACACGTAGAGCCCAGAGGTCAAGTTCAACCTTGAACATTTGTCGGTGGATTTATCTACTAAAAGACCAAGAATCATGAAACCAGTGGTGGGAATGTATAAAGTGCCAGCCATATAGCATGTGACAGAAAAAGTAGCCATGTTACTGAAAGTCAAATACAAGACACTATGATTTCGCATGAACTTCACCTCACAGAGAATGTGGGGAGGAGCTTGAAAAATAAACCAAATTAATCAAATTAAAAGACACACCACACCATGCTGGCATGCTTGACCCTTCACAATTTCATGATTTATTTCACCCTTTTTCTCTTCCATTAATGCAAGGGGGCGGGATGAGTCACGTGACCAAACACGTCCCTTTAATGACTTTACTGGCTTAGGGTCCATTTGCCCTACTTAAGGAGGGTGACCCGTTTGTTTGGTAATGGTTTATGGTATATGTTGGTACCCGAATTTTGAAAAGGAAGGAAGGTAACCGTGGATTCAGGGAAGATATAGAGACACACATCACAAACATCTTAATTTTGCACCTCTTCCTCGCATAAAGGTAGCTTTCATGGTGGTGATCATCATGAGTATATGATTCGCCGCTTCTCCATAATTGTTGGGGTTCAATTAATATATATGAGTTATTGTTATCCTATGTTTGTTTTTTCTTTTTTCTTTTTTAATTTAATTAATCACAATTATTATTGGTATGCTTGTTTTTATTAAAAAAAAATTAACTATCTTAATTAGAATATTTGACTCTTCAATAAAAAATGTCAACAAAGATTAACTCATTTGATAAGAATAAACTCATATCCTAGTTGATCAAATTTCATTGTCCATGCATGTGTGAACTTTTATTATTAGACTATTTATAAGTACATATGCAAACGTTTAATAAACTTTGAGGCATGTCCTGATCTTAATAAATTTCCATAACTTACTCATCTAAACTTTTAATCAAAAAAGGAAAAAATCTTTAATAGAATTTTGAAATATTTCCACATATTTAAGTTTTTATCCAATTATAAAATTTATTCTCGATCCAAAACTGAATTATACTTAAAAATTTTATAGGAATTATTTTATATTGCTTTGCTAATCACGCATATGAGAATTCCTTATTCAAAAATAAAATATCCATTTATATGATTCTTTTCAAAAATATAAAAATTATTTTACATTATTGGTGTATGAATTATTTACTCATTTTCCTTTTATTTCATACATACTATCACTTGCTTTATCACGTCTATTGTCTTTACTATCTTTCTTTTTATATCTCTATAGTCATACATTCCAAAAATAGTGTTTGTCATCATTTTCCTAGTATTTATGGAGGTCGTGAAATTAGTCTATGCACGTTATCGTTTTTAATCATGTGACATACTGGTTTAATTTAAAATGCAATTTAACAAAATTCAAATAAAATATGCTTATTAAACATTAATAAATTGAAAATCAATACTGCAAAAACAAAAAAAAATTGAACCCGGTATTAATAATATGTTAAATTTGTTAGTGTAATATTTAAAATTGACTGCTAAGTACCAACTAATTGGATTAAGTCAACGTGTGAATTAATATTATTTCCATATCCTAACAGAATACTACAAAGTTTGAAGTGAAAGTGCAACAAACACAACACTTTGGATTAGTTGATAGATGGCCTTTCAATTTTGCCCGCCAAGGTAGCAGTCATTCCTTTCTTTCTATCTTTGTTCAGATGGGTGACATCTTCTTCGTTATCCAATCCAGACAGACCATGAAATTAAGGGGATTTGTTTCAAGTTCTTTCCAATAATTATGTAATTATGAATGCGAATAATATGAGTTGATACAATTTATTAAGTTTTGATATGAATTCTTCCTTCCTTATAGGTGTGTGTTTGTGTTTGAATTAATATTCCTAACATCACATTCTTCATTTAGTGGGTAATTGTCGTCTTTAGAGAGAATCTTTGACGCTTAGGAATAAGAAGTTATAACTGAAAATAATCGTTTGCAGTTAAAACATGTACATTTATATAATGTATTTATCTGTATAAATTTATAATAAGGTTTAATTAGTATTTTTGTGTGGGTTTAATTAGTATTTAGTATTTTTTAAATAACTATTAAATTTAAATAGAAGAAAATGTGAGAAGGGAAGTTAGTAACTTTTTAATTTTAATATTTTCGTGAGAAAGTAATATACACGTCATTTATAGTTGAGAATAAAAGGTAGGAAAATATGCAAATTAGTTTCTTGAAAAATAAGATATGTTTGTAATCTTTTAGAGAATATTAACTAGTTAATTAATATATTTAATTACGGAATTAAAATTGAAAAAAAATATGGAGCCTCGTGTTGAACACAAAAGGAAAAAAATTGAAAACTTTTAGAAGGTTATCTCCGATACCATGGCTTACAAGTTACAATAGTTGCTTCAAATTCATCGTACCTGTCTCTAATGAAAATAATTTATTATATGTTATAAACAAAAATTGTTAATCTAAGTGAGTCTTCGTTGCCGAATTCTCAATGGCATAATAGGTTTGGGATTATGCTAGATTTGATTTGGCAAAGGAGAAACATGTTCATTTTTTCACAATATTTTGTGGAGCAAGATGTCAATAGAAAATTGATCAATCTAGAGCGTGGAGTGAGTCTTGGAGATAAGCTTTCCAACTCTATTATGGAAACCAATCAATTTGCAGCTCGTAGCATGATAAGATGGGTGCCTCCAAGGTATGGATTTGTGCGTTTAATTAAATGTTGACGGTGCTTGGTTTGCCCATGATCCCAAAGCTGCATGAGGAGGGATTATGAGAGATCATGTAGGACAATTTCAAGGAGCTTTTACATGCGGATTGGAAGTATGCTCTGTTGTGCAATCTGAATTATGGGTCATTCTTCATGGGATTAACTTGGCTAGGGAGCACGGGTTTTCATTCTTGGAAATATGCTCAGATTCTATTTGGGAAAATTCAATTACCACATCAACTAAAGATACTACCAAAATATAAAGTATATAAGTGGGGGACAACCTTCATCCTATAAGTTAGTTTTTGGGATTGGATTATATCTAAATCCACATTCTAAAATGGTATCAGAATCTATTCTAGATCTATTAACGGATCATCTACCATATTATTTACACACCAAGTTCAAAAGTGCTGAACATGAGGGGAAAATCCAATCCTGAGTGAAATAAACACCACAATTTCGATTTTTTTCAACAAAATCATGACGAAGTAAATTAACAAAATCTAAGCTAAGCTAAGCAAAGCATTGTGCCTCTTATGAATGTCCATTTTGTTCATGTGTTTAGAG
This sequence comes from Glycine tomentella, assembly GCA_007407185.1. NCBI lineage: Eukaryota > Viridiplantae > Streptophyta > Magnoliopsida > Fabales > Fabaceae > Glycine > Glycine tomentella. The sequence goes on from PYAF01003201.1 coordinate 2,204,326, forward strand.
TCCGTAAGAAGGTGGCTGACCATTTGTTAAGTATGGTCTGTCCTTAGATCATGGTTTAGTTTCTTTTGTGGAGGTACCTTTGTTTGCGGTATTTGCTATCCAAGCTGAGTTTTCAAAGCTTGGTGTAGTTATTATGTTTGTTCTTGTTTTTTGGGTGTTTGCCCCTTTAATGCAGAAAAAAAAACTGATGTTTTATATGAATTGTTGTTTATTTTTTTTACATGTATCACATCTCAATAAATAAATAAAATATAAATCAATTTGACCTAATTAAATTTAATTAAATTGAGTTAAAAATTAGGTTAAATTAAACTCAGTATGAACTAATTACACTCCTATTAACTATTGTCCAAGAATTAAAAGAGAACTTTTTTATTAGAAATCATATAAAAATATAATTTTACGATCATATATAAAAAAACTTTTTATTTTCTTAATAAGAATAGTCTTAAAAATATTAATTAGAATTTGTCATTTCTTATATAATATAACAATTAGGATATTACTTAAGAAATTATTTTTTTATTAAGGTATACAATATTACGCTTTTTATAAATTTTTTTACACTCTCATATTATAATAAATATATTTTTTTCATTTTAATTATTTAATCAATATCTCAAGCACGTTAGTCAGGAAGATCCATGAATAATATAGGACAATGATATTTGTAAAGAAGGGTTCACACTACAGTATGTTATTACTTCTTAACACATTAAAGTGCTGCTGACGTTCTTCCTTTTTATAAACACCTATAATTATCATTTAATGCGGCCACAACTATCATGTGATAAGTGGAATTTGATGCTTTTATGAGTTAAGAATAAAAATCCACTCTGCAAGCAGTGAGAATAAAAAAAAAATACATAATGCACAGTAACTAGTCCCGAAAGAAAATACTAAGAAATATGAAGAAAAGAGAAAAGAAAATAAGAAATGATGCGTTACAGTAGTGAAAAAGAGAGAGAGACAACATAATTTGAGGATATCCGTTTAATATAAAGGGTGAGAATTTTATATTCTCATCAGTATGGTTATCAAACTCTCGATTTAAATCGTAGAATCTTTCGATTTTACGAGTTTATTAGCCCTCTATGAGTTAACTCGGACGTAGACTCTTTTTCGGAGTAGAATAGCACGATTCTACATAGAATCGCTCGATTCTGAGTAGAATCGCGGTTCTACTACGTTTTCATGAGTCTGCTGGATTTAGAAACGACGTCGTTTGGAATAGCAATTTTTTCGTATTTGGGTCAAATCCATAACATATTTGCTTCCTGCACCTCTTTTTGCTACCTTTTGACGTATTTTTTTATATTAAAAATTGGACTTTTATTTTAATTTAAGTGATTTCTATTTACACTCTTTTTTTATTAATACATTTGTGTTATCAACTTTAATACTTCAATTGTTATTTTGAATTTTTTAGTATCCATTATTTATAATTGTACTCATTTAATTTGACAAAATTAGTTATGTCATTGTTTCATATTTATATATAGGTAATTTAGTTTTTTTTGTCTGAAGTAGACTCTTACGATTCTACGATTCGATTCTATGAGACCTCCACGATTCTACGTAGAACCGCGATTCTACGTAGAATCGCGATTCTGACAACCTTGCTCATCAGAATACTAAAAATAATAATTTCTTATTTTTCTCTAATTCTAACTCACTTATTTGTTTAATACTTTGGTTTTTAAATTAAAACAAATCCAATAACATTCACACTACTGTTATTTTTTTAATTACATTTTCACTTATTTTTTATTTATCCTTTTATCTTTCTCCCTAGTCCACCCATATTCATTTTTTGACTTTTAAATTTCTTTTCACTCTATTTTATTTTCTGTGTATAAGTAAATGTGGTAGTAGGATCGAATAAAAGAGGGGTGGGGTGGGGATGGTAGGGTCGGGGAGAGAAACTCGCTTCTCCCGCCTCTCCAATTCTTGAATTCGCTGAAACAGTAAAGTAACCAAACCCCAACCCCTTCTTCCCTCATTTTTTCTTTTTTCATTTATCATTTTTCAAGCACAACACAACACTTTCCCATGTTTTGTTGATGTTTCCTCTCTCGCTCTCTGCAAACAATAATGGACACGCCAGATAGGAGCAAGATCAACACCCCTCTTTCCCAATTTGAGGTTTTCCTTCCTTCTTTGCATGCGCTTTCACACTATTTCTTTATTCTTACTTTTCCTTTTTTTAGGTTAAAAAATGTTTTTTTTTTTTTTTTAATTCATGCTCAAGTGCTAGTAAAACTCTCAGCTTCTGTGTTGTAGATCACTCCCCAACTTCAATTATTCAACCCCTTTTGTATTTCTAACCAATTTGGGATTTTTTTTTGTTCGCTTGCTTTTGAGTATATGCCAGTAAAGAAAGCTAATTTTCTAACCCCAAATTCGACTGCTTCTGAGGTTTAAGTTGATTTTTTTCTCTTCTTCTTCCAAATTTGTTAAAAAAAGAGTCCCATTTTGCCATTTTGGGTCTTCATTTTAAGGTTTTTTTTTTCTCCCTCTAAATCTTCTGCTTTGTGGTCAGCGGTCAGTTCTCGTGTAGGTTTTGTGCTTGAAAATTTTCAGGCTTTCAGTTTTGCCATCATGCATCTATAACCTGCATTTTTTTTAAGTTATAATGAAAGCAATCCCTTTGGGATTCGGTTTGTTAACCGATTAATTTGTAAACTATTTTCTGATTTGCCCTTGATTTTCTTAATGCAAAATTAGATGAACTTTAATCATGTTCCATGCATAAAATTTTCTTTTACTTCACCAGTTTGACCGTATTTTTATGCAGGATTCGCCTGTATTTAACTACATCAGTAATCTATCTCCTATAGAGCCCGTTAAATCTGTTCACGTTACTCAGACATTCAACTCTTATAGCTTTTCATCCCCTCCATCTGTTTTCACATCACCCCATGGCAACTGTCACAAAGAATCCAGATTCCTCAGGAGGTAACAGTGAAATCTTCTTTTTTTCCTTTTTCTTTTTCCTGTTTATTGTTTTGATGATTGTGAGTGACATTGGTCTCTATAGAATTGTAGATGTTTCAGTGACATGTTTTTGTGTTGTTCTCTAATTTTTTAGGCATAACCTTTTGGAGACATCCAAACCTAAGGTTTCGTCTGAAGATGTAAATAATGTTTATTCATGTGAAGAGACTCCTGCAGATTCAGCTCAATCATGTCATGAATCGAGTGAGCAACAGGAAAATACTGCTCAAAAGATTTCCATTGCAGATGCCTCAATTGAGCCATGTAATGAAAATGAAAACCCAAATATCTCAATTGAGCTTCCACAAGTCTTAAAATATAATTTGGGTAGCCCAAGGTATGAACCTCTACTCTATGGTGATGAGGCTAATTCTCTTTTGGAATTGCCTGGCAATGGCAAGCCAGCATCAGATGTTGCTTATGTTCCAGAATGCTCTGAAAAAGATTCAATTGAGGGTGAAATGCATCTTTCGGGATTATGTCAGATTGAGGAGGCAAAAGTTGAAGGCCAAGATTGTGGTGTGGATAGTTTAATTACTGAAGCCTCTGATCTGTTAATGTTTAGCCCCCCAAATGTGACCGAAGCTTTTAAGGGTTTAAATAAACAATTAAATCCTTCAATTGAGCTTAGCAATTTTATGACTGTGATACCACAATTTGCCACCAATGATGGTCAACAAATGCACATTGCTAATGCAGTCGATTCTGGTTCAGAACATGAAATTGAAGATCATCCTTCTGAATCAGCAGCTGCCACAGGCACAAGTCAGAGACAGGACAATCTTGCCAGTCTTGCTTTGGTGGCTAGCAATCCAAGTGAAAAGATGGATAATAAGGTAGGAACATGAAGTCTGTTTGACTTGCCGTGAATTGTGGGTATCAGAGCTTTTCTTGATTTCTAGATTACTTTCATATACACTATAACATGCTTAATTATATTTGTAACTTATTCCTGCATTATTTATATATGAAATTTATAATTCTAGGATAATGCTGTATGACTGTGGGTTGTTGTCAATCATTACTTTGAAAGCACATCGTATAAAAAATTGTATCATTATAATGATTTTTTCTGCATTTTGCATTCCCCAACAAATTTCATAGCAGAGTGTCACACAAATGTTTTATGTTTTGTCATGTTTTATAAATTTATGATGAGACTTGAATATTTTTCTCTCTCTCTACTTGTGTCATTGTGTTTACCATTGAACACATCAATCTATCTAAAAGTACTTTTGTCTTTGTATTTAGCTTGTTTATGTGACACACCGTGGTATACGGAGACGCTGCCTAGATTTTGAAATGGCCAGTGTGCAAAGGAGGAACCCAGCTGATAATTCAAACACCGACTCAAGTACAGCAAAATCTGATGAGAGGAATGATAGTAATGAAAAGCAACTGCTTCCCACAAAACACAGTGGGGATTCACGGAGGTGTGTTTTGCCAGGAATTGGTTTGCACTTGAATGCACTTGCAAGCTTAAAGGATTGCAAAAACATAAAAATTGACACCTTGTCATCTGGAAGGAAACCTAATCTGCCCAGCTCTCCTTCATCTGTGCAACTCTCCGCAAGCCAAGAACATCAACTATCATTGGTACCTGCATCAGTGGAAAGAGATTTGGAGCCATCAGAGAATGAGGTTCAGCCTGGTGAAGATTGTACCCAGTCATTGGTACAGATGGCTGGTGAAGATTTCCAGCAGAATAGCTCGAAAAAGAAAAGGCAAGTACAATTGCTGATTATCTATTCTGCTTGATAATCTTCATTCCATTACATTTTAGCTTTTCCTTTCTTTGTTAGCCTGATACTAAGCTGGATTTGCAGGCGCAAGTTGGAACCAGCTGGGGAAGGGGAGACTTGCAAGCGTTGTAATTGTAAGAAATCAAAATGTTTGAAGCTGTAAGTTGAAAGAAACACCCCCCTTTTCTTTTGGGTTGGAATACTATCATATGTTGCATCGACCTTTAATTTTTATAGTTTCTTTTACTAAACTGTTTTATTGTCTTTTTGATTTCTTTTTTCGGAAAACAAGGAGTTTACTGTGTCTACTTTTCTTCATGAAGTTATGAATTCTGGTTGTTGAAGATGTAAATTTAGACTTTCACTGAAGACTTATTTGTTGAATCAATTAAGTCAAGTCGATACGCATTTGCACTTAGAAATATAGGGCGCAACACTGCAATCCACTCAGTAAGGCATGTTGAACATTGCCGCATAAGCCTTTTTTTCTGTGTTAAATCTAATCTGTAATCACTCAAGTGACTTCTTAGGACTTGGGAAGTTATAACAGCCTAAATTAGAGGGATAATAAGTTGTTAAAAGGATTAGTCGATGTGCATACATACAATGATTGTTCTAGGCACTGCTATATATAATGGTCAGTCCTGGCAATTTCGTGCCTATGAATGTTAACAGCTAGCTGGTAGTTAACTTGAAAAGCTTGGTTATGGGATTTGGGAAGCTCCTTGTCGGTCCTCTCCTATAAAGATTGGCTAGAACATTTAAGGATTGACCTAGTTGATTTGGTTATGTGTTATGTAAATAATTTTACCTTTGCGTAAGTGGTCAGGCTTTTAAATTGGGCTTCACCTGCCTCTGGAAATACTGAAATGCAACAGCTAAACATTTAGCTGAGGAGTTGATCTGGTTTTGGGGAAGGAAAGTTCTTACTGATGACATCTGAGTCAAAATGATTTTGAAATATTTTCTTTTGAATTGAAAATGTACTTTTACTAAGTTTGGTCATCAGGGAAGGATAATTTTATTAGTAACTTTTTTTGTTTGAGCTTATGTTGGTGCTGGTATGATTTTCCATAGCCATTTCCATCATGTTTAGTTTAAATTATAAATCTAGTTTAATGCGTAATCTCATGACATTCTCATATAATGTTATTTGGAAATATCCTTCAACCAGACCCTTTGATTAAAACCTTGAAAACAATGTCAGCTAAATTTTGTATACTCTAAATTTAAGATCACTTGCACCAACTAAATTGGTGTTGGTTATCCATGTTATATTAGTCTTGCTTATGACTTATGAGGTACATGAATCTTCTCAATTTCCTTCACCTTTGTGCATAATGTGTTCTCATACATGAAAGCTTGAGAAGAAATAAGGCTTTATTTATCTTTTTAATTAATCTTCTTTTTACCAGTTATTGCGAGTGCTTTGCTGCTGGAGTCTACTGCATAGAACCTTGTGCATGCCGCGATTGCTTCAATATACCGATTCATGTTGAGACTGTTCTTCAAACTCGCCAGCAGATTGAGTCTCGTAATCCACTTGCATTTGCTCCTAAAGTCATACGAAGTTCTGATTCTGTATCTGAAATTGGGGTCAGCAAATTAATATTTAACTTTATTTTTCACTTTCTAATTTAAACCATGTTTTTTCATATATTAATTTTTTTTCTTGCAGGATGACCCTAACAAAACTCCAGCCTCAGCACGACACAAAAGAGGATGTAATTGCAAGAAATCAAGCTGCCTAAAGAAATATTGTGAATGTTATCAGGTTTTCTCCCCGCTCTTATATCATGCATGCCTCCAATTTCTCTTTTAACTTCATTTACAAACTTTTTTTTAAAATTTTTTTTTGAAGGGTGGTGTTGGTTGCGCCATAAGCTGTAGATGTGAAGGATGCAAGAACACATATGGTAGAAAGGATGGTAAGTCTCTCTTTTTAAAACCATCAACTTTGCTTTTTAAATCCCTATTTTCTATGTTACTCTTCTAAAAATTGTTTGCTGTTAGAGGGGACATTTTATTTATGGCAATTTCTATTTTATGTTCAGGTTCTGCTCCTTCTGGATTAGAAGCCGAACCTGAAGAAGAAACAGAAGCATGCGAAAAGGGTGTGATGGAAAATGCTTCACGGAAAACTGAAACTCAGAATACCGAAGACCATCCCAACCAATCTCTTGCTACAACACCATTACAGCTTTCCAGGTTTGATATGCTGTGTTTGTCAGCTGAGATGATAAAATTAACGTCCATTATTGATCTTGGTTCATTTTATGTAACAGATCATTGCTCCCATTATCCTTTTCCTCAAAGGGTAAGCCACCAAGATCTTTTGTTACTACCATCTCCAGTTCTGGATTGTTTGTGAGCCAAAAGCTTGGGAAGTCAAATGCTCCGCGCTCTCAACTTCAACCCAAATGTGAAAAGCCTTTGCAAACTGTTCCAGATGATGACTCTCCTGTCACCTGCATCAAAACTTCTTCTCCCAATGGCAAGAGGATCTCCTCTCCTAATTGTGACGTGGGATCATCACCCACTACTCGCAGAGGTGGGAGGAAGTTGATATTACAATCTATCTCTTCATTTCCTTCTCTCACCCCTCACCATTAGAATGAGGATCTTCTTCTTCTTCGGCTTAAGTTAGCCTACCTCCACCCCTGTTCCCTTGGTTCACGTTTTCAGTTTGTTGCAGTTGGAGCTGTATGCTTAGGGTGAATGTACATGATTGAGTTTCGTTTTACTTTCGTAATAATATGTTTGTTGCGTTCATTTCATAATGTACAACTTCAGTTCAGTTGTATAATATCTATCTTAACTATCATCACACCTAAGAGTACTTGGAGAATTATTTGTTATCAAGTCCCCATTGGTCATGTTGGACTATTCCTTTTTAATTTGTTACATGAAGTAAATGTGGTTGGTGCTGTGGAATTTAATGATGCTGCGGTGGCAGTGAAATCGATCGAATTAAGCATATAATAGTTTTTCAATTAAAATTTCCTTATTGTATTGGTAAATATTGCTCCTTCAGGGGAATAAAATGGTTCCGAAATTTGTAAAAGATGGCATGTTGCTAGCAACTTAGCACCACTTAATTGTTTGACTAGAAGTTGCTTTGAGTAACCGCTAATCATTCTTAACTGCTTTTCTAATCAAATAGTATTTTCTTTTGCTAGACGAATCAATTGAGAAAAGACATCGGAGTCAGCTATAAGGAAGGATATGGGCGAGGAAGGCGGGTAACTGAGACCATAATCCAATGACTTCTTTCATGACCACGATGAATAGTTATAGTAGTAATAATAATAATAATAATAATCTTTAAAATACAACATTTTTTTATCACCTAATAAGAAAGAGTGAATACTTCCTTTTCTGTTCGGTTTCATCAACATAAATAATAAAAATGTAAGTAAATATAGGGGGAACACAAAATTACTCACGTTCCTTTCCCTTGTTTACGTCCAAGAACAACGAGCGTACGAAAAACTAAATAAATAAAACTTTTCATCGGTGCTTATTAAATAGGGAATAATCTTGATCTTCCTTCATTTTCTTTTTCATTTCTAAACTCAACAAAGTTGAAGGCATGGAGAAATATTCAATATAAAGAAAATATTAGTTCATTCAACAAATATAATAGCTCGCTAGCTAGAGTGTTTTGTTTTCCTCCTTTAAAGTTTAATTGGGACTTTCCGAAAATTCATTTAAATTTTAAATTATGATTTTTTAGTTTTAATTTAATAAATTTCTGAAGGCTTTTATGTAATTACTTATACGTGAAAATACGTACAAGAAAAATGATTAATTCATCCATATATTATAAATTTTGTACAAACTCTTCATTTTTACCCTCACCCCTAACTCCCATCAACCCCTTGCATTGCACTGTCGTCCTCGTCTCCCATTACACCAGCATCACGGTCCCATTGCCATCGCTACCCCCACCTATTGTCAAAGTTGAAACCAGACCCTGCAACTTCATTTATAGTTTGACAAGACTAAGTTAGTTTATAGTTTATTTGATTACTTTGTTTGGCCAAATAAGTATTTAATAAACTAACTTATTTCAATTGCTTATAACTTACATAGAGTGTTTGAGGTGGTGGTGTGCTGAGGGAAAATCGATCTCAATTTCACCATGAATAGGATGCAATTCATTGTTATTGTGGAAAAACTCACTTTTTAATTACGTGGTTTTAATAGAGCCACCACATTTTTTAAGCTTTTCAAATGTTATATAATTTTCTTCAACTGGTTTAATTGTAACTTATATAGATTATTAGTTTTTCCAACTTGCTTGTGGCTTATTAGCATATTACTTTTTTTTTTGCCATCTTTATTCTTAATAGTTCAATACATTTTTACTTTTACCTTTTTTTTTTAATATTAGGTTAAAATTTCTTTTCGCCTCTTCACCTAAAAGTTTCTTTTCAGTATCATCTTATACCCAGAGCCTAGCGATTGACATTAATGTCTATTTCATTAAAGTCTTCACTTTTTATCATAGGTGTTTATTTGACTTATCATCGCTACACTCCTTATTAGTATTGTTTTAGGGATATACCTTTTATTTCATTTTTTCAAAAGTTTTAAACTATTTGATGATCTCAAATGAGCATAAATATTTTTCACACTCTTTGATTATATATACTATTGAATACGTATAAGACTAATATTTACTTCAATATTGACAACGCAGATGAAACCTAAGTTTTCATGCTTGTTATCCCATTCTTTCATCATTAGGCTAACCCTAATAATCTTTTTATATTTTAAACACACACACACACACACACACACACACATATATATATATATTAATTTACTTTTATCACCAACATGAATAGTTTTGTCTTAAATATTAAAGAAAACTATATTTTTCACATTTCAATTATATTTACCCAATTTCTTAAAAAAATAATCCCTATAATGCACAATATATACGTGTTAACCATTTTTCATTCTTTAATTCAAAGTAGTAGCAATATAACTTATCAAATTATAAGAGTTCAACTCAACTTTCGCTGAACCTACCCAGTTACCCTACACATCGAAAATTTATTTCATGCTACTTTAAGACAACCACAGTAAAGTATTATCAGTACCATAAATAGAAAATGGAAAAAATAATGATAAACGTTAGCTGTTAGCACGTGAGGTGGTGATGGAAAGAAATGGAAATATTGAGACCCTTTTTGTTGTTAATTCATTCCTGTAAAGTGTATGCCATTAATTTTATAATGCATGATCGAAAATGTTGGCATCATCGTCCCCAACATCCCCCTCCACTCTTTTCCCCTTTCCCCGAACTTTTAGCACGACATATGTCCTGCTGAATTGGCTAAGTAGATTTGATTTTGATGAGTTTATGGAAACTTTTCAGAATCTGAGGGAGGGAGATGGAGTGACCACGCCTAGCACAACTAGTAAGAAACGAAAAAATAATATGATTTATATCTTTTTATGAAATAGCTAGGGATGGGACCATTGTGTCACCTTTCTATAATTCAGACAAATTGCACCTCTATATGGTTGGTGGGGGGGTGTGTTAGCTAGTAAGTGAGTGTGAATTAAGAGAGCTAGGTAGATAAAGCTTTCCATGAGAAAATCAACATATATTATCTGTGTGTGGACTAATATGTACACGTCTCATTCATCTTTTTTTCACGACCAATAATGTTAGAGAGAGGGGGAAGAGTGGAGAAAAATCACATCATGTGGGTCGGTAATGATGTACAACCTCTGCAAGTGCTGTCTTAAAAGAATGGTAGGTTTGTTTGGGAGTAACATCTTAAAGAAAGAAAGAAGAGTGCTAGGATCAAATTTGTCTACTTTGCTCTCCATCCCAACCTATAGAAAGCCTATGTTACATTGTTACTAATTAATTAATGTTAGCTTGTGTAGGAAATGAAGAGTTTAAATTTGTAAGTTTTATAACTTAAATAAATTAAAGTGATTTCAATTATTTATCTAAGTTATTCAACATTTTTTTTTTATTTATCTAAGTTTGAAAGGAAAGTAAGAGGAAAGAATAGCTCCCTCATATATATATATATATATATATGACATGTCTATATGTATAATGCTATTATAAAATTATTAAAACTTAACTTGTTGGTTTTTCTAATTAACAATTTATTTTAGAAGAATTAAATATGAAA
>PYAF01003201.1:2216700-2251428 GCA_007407185.1 Glycine tomentella
TTATTTATCTAAGTTATTCAACATTTTTTTTTTATTTATCTAAGTTTGAAAGGAAAGTAAGAGGAAAGAATAGCTCCCTCATATATATATATATATATATATGACATGTCTATATGTATAATGCTATTATAAAATTATTAAAACTTAACTTGTTGGTTTTTCTAATTAACAATTTATTTTAGAAGAATTAAATATGAAAAATATAAAAGAGTTCAAGAACAAGAATGGACAAAAATTATTTTTCTTTACTTAGATATATATTTGATTGAAAAAAGGAAATATATTTTCTTAACCTTTTTTAGGATTAAAAAATAGTAGAAGTCATCATAAACATGTTTTAAATTGGTGATATAATTCTATGATCCATGTTGACTTAGTGGTAAAAGAATTTTAATAATTTACATAAAATTTTAGGTTCAAATCTCATTATCTCTATCATGCACTCCAAATAAAAGTTATATAATCTCAATCTTATAACACACGTTTAGAATATGTATGTAATTTAATAACTAATAATTATTTAACTGGTATAATATAATCTAATTCACTAACTCAAAATGTATCTCCCAAATTGATAGAAAGAAAACTTCCGTTCGTTCTTTTCATTAATTCATTTAAGGGTTACCGTAAGAAACTGTATAGATATTTCAAACAAGCCAATGAGCAAGTAATATTTTCCTGTCCCCCTTCTACCATTCATCCTAATCTAAATAAAAGACCTATTAATAATAAAAATTATATTTTAAAATAAAATTATATTATTATTTAAAATTAATTAGACTTCATAAAAATAATATATATTTTCTGAAAAAATAAGAATACTACTTTTTCTGCAAAAATATTAAAAATTAAAAATCTTGCGAGCCATGTGAATAGTTTTTTTTGCCCCACACTTGTTGTGCGTGATTGTAAATAAAAAAGATTATATTTACATTTTTTTTCTTTGTTTTTCTTCACCTATTTGATAATTATCTCTCTTATTTACAAATATTGTAGTATATATGCAATGCATGAATATAACTTATCAGAAATAAAGATACTAGGTCAAGATCCGCGTAGATCATTGCATGTGTCATTCATTAAATCGACGATGTTTAGCGATGGACACATGGGGGGTGCCCACCTGTATTACGCTAGCAGAAAATCACATGCAAAATGTTTGACTGTTCAACTCTCATCCCCCAAAATAATTCAGTTTTTACATCCTTTAAAAAAAAATGGATTATAGACTTTATCTTGAAAGAAAAAACATCATACTTTATGTTTCATGATCATTTAAATATTAAATATAAAATCTAAATACTTAAAAAATATGACTTAATTAATAAAATATTCTTTTGTATAATAAAAATATATAAAATATGAAAATACACGAATTTAATGATAATTGATAAAAAAATTTCAATTATATATTAATTTCTATAAATTATTCTAATAAGAATTTTTAAATGTTTCATTAGATTTAATATTGATTAAAATTAAAGTATTAGTAAAATAAATTAAGAAAATTAAAAACATATTTTAATTCAATAACTAATTAAGAAAGATATGAAACTAATTTCACATGTGTCACACAATGGAAAATACATACCTATGTGAGAAGAGAAGTTTGTAAAGAAATCATTTCAGTTTTAAAATGATAAATTTAATTTTATATTTAGAGATAGAAATAGGACTATGTTCTATACCAATATGTCTATTTCATTTTTTCCCTTAAAAAAATTCGAATTCTTATAATGAAGGGAATAAGATTTCTCACATATATGCAAATTGAAAATTAAGGATCACTGAATGTTTTTTTCTTCTCTCACCATTAATTTTCTCACATCGTTTTTTATAACTTATTCCTCGTTTATAACAAATAAAATAGCTAATATAAAGGGGATATTAAAAACAATATAAGAGATTAAAATGAAGTACATTTTTATATAAAAAAATATGCATATTTTTTAAAAACAAATTATGGAAGAAGGACCAGATCACCTACACTCGTCCCCTCTAAATCCGTCTGTCAATAAACCTTTTTATGTACGCGTGTTTAGTGCATGTCTATTTTCAAGCGTGCTTATATAAAACATGAATAACAAGATTATATAAATGAAAGTAACTCTGAATAGCATTTTCTGTATATTTGCTGAATAGAATGTTGAAATTATAGAAGCTAATACAAAATAGGATAAATGTTGACCTTTGAAAAGTTACGATTTCCACCCAATAGTCTGTCTTAACTATAATATACTTCATTTTTTCACTATCATATTAATTTTAAATTGATTTATGTACTACCCAAAAGAAATATATTTGAAATTGATTTGGTTGATTTAGTAGCCTTCGTCGCGATACACAAAACATTTTCATTGAAAATGTTAATATTTGATCTTATTTAATTTCTAAAAGATTAAAAATATTTATTATCGTAGACTCTAAAGTCAAACCCTCCTTAATATATAATATATCTTTTATTTATTTTTCTATTATTTTGGGGGTGTAGTTCTCTAATTGCATTTGTGATGATTTTAAATTCTGCCAAATCTCAATAATAATTGACGGCAAAAGGTTGGCTACCCTCACCCCAAATGACCCACCACCAATAGTAGTACATTAGTACTTCCTTAAAGACACCTTCACTTTCTAACCAAACACCTTTTGGCTAGTATTATCTTGCGTGATCAAGTTCAATATGAGTAATATACGAAAGGATCTAATTATTAATTATTAATAATACACAATTATAAATATATTTTATCATGGAATATAAGTCAGAGTATTACGTGTAACGTAATAGTATATCTCCTATATAAACTTTGAAATTGAATATGTAATATTATACTACTCTTCATATTATCTCAGTCATTTTCCTTGTGAAAGTGACATTACCTGTGCATAATGGAAATGAGTAAGTATATAAAACAAGATAACTTTTTAAATATGATATTTGATTTGATGTGCTCTCCTTTTTTCTCACATTACCGCCCATATTGTCGGTTTTGTACGAAGTTTATGCACGACGGTGGGGATGTACGAACCAAGTTAACAATTATTCTATACTTTTAACAAAATCCAATTGAAGATGCATAAAACAGTAATCAATTTATAATTCTGTAACTTGTAGTACTCAACGGTACAGAAATTTAAGATTTTAATTTTCATTTACTTTTCAAACCCATATCATTAGAGACTTATGTTGTAATCACTTTGTTTTTAATCTGCTATCTTCAAAGGTCCGCTCATTAATTGAAAATAAGTGATTTTTAGCTGAACAAAAGTAATAATTTAAATTCCACTATAAGAATTAAGATATAAACCTTCATAATAAGAGTTAAATTACGATAACTATATTTAATTGAATTGATTTTTTTTTGGATTCTTTACTCCATGTATTGGATGCTTGAAATTAAGCGATTAAATAAATTGTTAATATAAAAAAAAAGTGGTCAGAAAACTCATTATAAATTTGGTCAAAAGCTTAAGAAAATGTTAATTTTATGACCACAATATTTTTTTTATCACTGCTTTTAATAAAGTAAAACATATCAGTAGTAAAAAAAATTATAAAAGATAGTAGTATTAAAAGCATTGAAATCATATAATTAATATTATGTATTTTAAATATTTTTTTATCTCTCTTCGTTATATTATGGATTTTATACCAATAACTATTGATTAACACAAATAATAACCATTCATATCCCTTAATCGAGTGATCCAGAATTTAAATTTTAATTGATTTGCTTATAATTTTCAACAAAAATTAACCATCATTTTTTACGGAATTATTTCATATCAATATTGTAGCCAAAGAAAAAATATTACCTATTTTATTATATTATGTGCTTCTCTCTTTTTATTATTAAAAAACGATTTATACATTGACATACATTGTCAATATAAAAAGATTTGACACTATCAAATAAACAGTTTCCTTAAAAAAAAAAATCAAATCAACTGTTATATATTCTGGCATAATCTCATATGAGTAAGTAATTTACTCAAAATATTTAACATCTCGGATAGAGAGAGGAGAATTCACGGGTAGAAAAAGCACAAGAGAGTGGAGGGGGAAAAAGGAAGCGAAAAACGCGGGTAGAAAAAATAAAGGGTGAGAAAGGGTAGGTTAGTCATTTCAGTTTCCTCATTTAACTTATAATTTGAAAATAACGATGAAAGACAGCGAAGAACCTAAGGAATACGTTTCTGTTCCGCAAACAATCAAAAAATAATTTACTTTTGACTGAAACATTATTATAGCATTTAAGTGCATAATCCCATAATTACTGTGGTCTGGCGAATTCACATTGCCCACAGATTCCCTGTTTCAAAACAAGAAGAAGAAAGGAAATTGAAAAAAACCAAAATCCAGTAACTCTTTCTTTTTTTTTGTGTTGCCTTCTCTCTCTCTCTCTCTGAAAACTTGTCCTTTTTACAGTTAAGGACTCATTGGAGTGTCAGAACCTGCATGCCCAGAATATAATGCCCATCTCCTAGAGAGAGAAAAAGTGCGATTTTGTGCCTTACAGACGTAGAGAGAGAAAATGGGGTAAGGTGTTCAGTGTTCTGTTTCTACCACATCTTCATACGAGGTTCTCACTCCCATTGCCAGATTCCATGTTTTGGGGTGTGAGGGATGTGAAATGGATTAAAGTTTGGTGCTTTTTGTGGCTTTCTGGGTGCCCATTTGCATAGTTTTGTGTTTTCGTCTCATTTGTGTGGTCGGTGGAGTTGGGGTAACTCATCAAGTTCGTTTCACTTGGCAAGTTCTTGATCTCGTAGGTGTTTCTGTAATTTTGCTGAGCTTATCCGTTGTTTTTTGATCATGACATAACCCACGAGCGTGCAATGTCTTTGCTTCCTTTGATGTCACTCACTGTTTGTTGCTTTTCCGTGTCTGTAGCCTCTTTTTTCTCTCTCTCCATGTTTGCTTCATCATGTCGTGGATGCCATGGTTTAGTGAAAACAAATTTGATCAGTGATTATTTTGTGGTTGATTCTACTAAAGCTTGTGGTAAAGATTTTTTCTGCGGATTAACTTGTGCTTTTTGGTCATTTGGTGTGTGAGTTTTGCTGTTCATCTTCAGGATCTCTTGGTTTCTTCTGCTAATTCTGTCCCCCAAAAAATGTAGAAAAATGAGTTTTTTTTGGAATGCTTAGAAAAATGAGATTGTTGTTTAATGAATGTTCCGTATGTTCTTGGATTTGGAGAATGATTTTCTACAGTATTTAGGAGCGGGGTGTTACCACTGTTTTTACTGTTTACCTTTTTCTTAAAACTCTTTTTGGTATTTATTTATTTATGTTTTTGACAGTTGACGTGATCTTGAATTGTGGGTGTTGCTGGAGCAAGAAATTCAATAAACAATGAGGTTCTTGAGGTGTACCCAATTGAGCAGGTAATACAAGTAAAACATCCTTGTGTAAAGTGTATCCAATTTTCTTATAGATTAAACCGTAGAAGTAAAGTTGAACTTCATGAATATGAGCTATTCTTGTTGAATTAACTGAGATCATTTATTTGATGTCAGGTAAAATTAGAGGAGAAACGGACCTAAAGAGTCTGGAATTAGATCAACATAGGTGGTGGAATCTATAGTCTGGTCTGGATCCCATATCAAGCTTTTGCAAATTCAATCCAGCTTTACTGCTGTTCTCTGCTGGAGTTATGGGAACCTTGTTACATTCTGAGTCAAGGCGCTTATACTCTTGGTGGTGGGACAGCCACATTAGCCCAAAGAATTCAAAATGGCTTCAGGAGAACCTTACAGGTTTGCCTTTTTCCTCTATATCTTCAATTCAACGTCTACCATTGTGCTAGAAGAATCTGAATATATTGCTTAGTAAACTTTTCTCATAGAAAAACTGTAAACGTGTAAATTTCCATTCTGTTTTAGAAAACATTTGCTGGAACTGAGAATTTGAGATCAAAATGGTGGTCCTACATTTCATTTTGCCATTCACAGTAACCTTTGGCTCATTTTTCTTAAGCCAATTTTCATCAAAATACAGTGATTTACACTAACAAAATTCATAAAAATCCATGGTTCAGTAATCTTTGAGTGGTGTTATTAAGTGTTTAGACTTTATGCAGACATGGATGCCAAAGTAAAAGCAATGATCAAGCTTATTGAAGAGGATGCAGACTCATTTGCAAGGAGGGCAGAGATGTACTATAAGAAGCGGCCAGAACTTATGAAATTAGTTGAGGAATTCTACCGAGCATATCGTGCATTAGCAGAGAGGTATGATCATGCGACAGGGGAGCTACGCCAGGCCCATAAAACCATGGCAGAAGCATTTCCCAACTTGCTGACTGATGATTCACCATGTAGTTCTTCAGGCACTGGAGCTGAGCCACACACACCAGAAATGCCACATGGCCCACATCCAATTTGTGCATTATTGGACTCAGTTGACCTACAGAAAGATGCCTTTGGGTTTTCTTCAATCCAAAATACTTTAAAAATGAACGGAGAGAGTTTAGAAGAATCTGCAAATGGTCTAAGTCGAAAGGGTCTAAAGCAGCTAAATGAAATTTTTGGGTTGTCTCAATTATCAGCTGAAAAACAGAATGTGAAGGCCCAGAATCATGCTGATTCTGAGCATGCACAGAAAGCAGAAAGCGAAGTTCAAACCTTAAAGAAAGCACTGGAAGATATACAGTCTGACAAGGATTCTATCTTTCTTGAATATCAGAAGAGTTTGGAGAAGTTATGTGAAATGGAAAGAGAGCTTAATAAGGCCCAAAAAGATGCTGGAGGCCTTGATGAACGAGCAAGCAAAGCTGAAATCGAAATCAAAGTACTGAAAGAAGCCTTAGCAGAGCTTAAATATGAGAAGGATGCCGGTCTACTTCAGTACAAGCAGTGTGTGGAAAGGATAGCTAGTCTGGAGACTACGTTATCTCTGGCCCAGATGGATTCGAAGGGAAATCATGAAAGGGCTGCTAAAGCGGAAACTGAAGCTAAAAATCTGAAAAAAGAACTTGCCACATTGGAGGCTGAGAAGGACGCTGCTCATCTTCAATATAAACAATGTCTTGAAAAGATATCTGTTTTGGAGGCTAAGATCACCCATGCTGAGGAGAATTCCAGGAAATTAATTGAGCAAATTGAAAGAACAGAGCTGGAAGTTAAATCATTGAAGAAAAATATTGCTGAGCTGACTGGAGAGAAAGAATCTGTAACTGTCCTGTACAAGCATTGCTTGCAGAAAATATCTACTTTGGAGAGTGAAATTTTGCTTGCCCAAGAAATTTCTGAACGACTAAATAGAGAAATTGAGATTGGGGCTGAAAAACTAAAGACTGCTGAAAAAAATTGTGATACGTTGGAGAAATCAAATCGATTTCTTCAGCTAGAGGCTGATGTTCTATTGCAGAAGATTTCTTTGAAAGATGAAAAGCTTTTAGAGAAGCATACCGAGTTAGAGAGACTGCAGACTCGGATGCATGAGGAGCAGTCTCGTTTTCTTCAAATTGAGTCGACTCTGCATAATCTACAGAAGTCATACTCTCAATCACAAGAGGAGCAAAGATCTCTTGCTTTGGAGCTTAAACATGGCCTTCAGCTATTGGAGGACTTAGAGCTTTCTAAACAAGGTTTTAAGGAAGAAATGCAACAGATTGTGGAAGAAAACAGGACTTTGCATGAACTTAACTTCTTTTCCACTAGGTCATTAAAAAATCAGCAAATGGAAATTTCCGAGCTGAAGATGATCAAAGAGAAACTTGAACGAGAGTTTGCTGTAAAAGTTGAAGAAAGTAATCTCCTCCAACGTGAATCTCATCAAATAAAGGATGAAATCCAGGGCTTGAATAATAGATATCAGGCTATACTGGAAGAACTAGGTTCTGTAGGTTTGAATCCTAAATCTTTTGCACTATCTGTGAAGGATTTACAGAAGGAGAACACAACGCTAAAGGAAGCATGCAAAATGGAGCGAGATGAGAAAGAAGCTCTGCGTGAAAAGTCGAAGGATATGGATAAGCTTTTGAGCGAAAATGCCTTTATGGGATCTTCCCTGTCAAATTTGAATGACGAGCTGGGTGGATTAAGGGATACAGTGAAGAAATTTCAAGAATCCTGTGGTGTTCTGCAGGAAGAAAAATCTGTTCTTGTTGCTGAAAAATCATCTTTACTTTCTCAGTTACAAATTATCACTGAAAGTATGCAGAATCTATTGGAAAAGAATACCTTGCTGGAGAAGTCCCTTTCTGATGCAAAAATTGAGCTTGAAGGTTTAAGGGCTAAATCAAGTAGCTTGGAGGAATTTTGCAATTTACTGAATAATGAAAAGCACAATCTTCTGAATGAAAGAAGTGCCCTGGTATCTCAATTGGAGAGTGTTGAAGCAAAACTAGGTAACCTGGAAAAAAGGTTTACAAAGTTAGAAGAAAAATATTCTGATATGGAGAAAGAAAAAGAAAGCCGAGTCAGTCAAGTAGAAGAACTTCACTCTTTGCTTTTGGCCCAAAAAGAAAAGCATGCTAATCAAAAACATTCAAGTGAAGCTCGGATGGCCAATTTGGAGAATATTGTTCTTCGGTTACAGGAAGAACACCGGTTGGGGAAGATAGAATTTGAAGAAGAACTTGATAAAGCTGTTAATGCTCAGGTTGAGATGTTTATTTTGCAAAAGTGTGTTGAAGACTTGGAGCAGAAGAACATGGGTTTATTAATTGAATGTCAAAAACACGTGGAGGCATCAAAATTTTCTGATGAAGTTATCTCTGAGTTGGAGAGTGAAAACCTTATGCAACAGATGGAGCTAGAGTTCTTGTTAGACGAAATCAGAAAGTTTAAAATGGGGATTCATCAAGTGCTTGCAGCTCTTCAGGTTGATTCAGGTGGGGGGCATGGCAAATGGATCAAGCAAGAGGAAATGCCTATATCGCATATTTTGAATAATATTGAGGGCTTGAAAGGCTCTCTTGTGAAAACCCAAGAGGAGAAGCTGCAACTACTTGTAGAGAATTCTGTCCTCCTAACTGTACTTTCGCAACAAGAATCTGAGGGAGAAGAACTGGTGTCAGAGAAAAGGATCCTAGAGCAAGAGTTTGAAAATGCAAGAGAGCAGCATGCAATGTTGCAGAAGGTTAAGCTTGAACTTCTGGAGATGAACAGGCAACTTAGGTCTGAAGTGACCAAGGGAGAAGAAAAGGAGAGTGAATTACAGTCCAAATTGGAAGCCCTTCATGTGGAGTTGATAGATTTGCAAAGAACTAATCTAGTGTTTGAGGAAGAAAATTGTAAGCTAGTCGAGGAGAAAAATTTACTACTTGAGAGTGTTTTGGAGCTCAAAGATGCAAAGTCTGCTGCCGAACAAGAGAATAGTGTAATCCTCCATGAGGCACTGGCTCTAAAAAACCTTAGTTTGGTTTATGAGAGCTTTTTCACTGAGAAGGTCTTGGAACAACATGCACTTGCTGAACATCTCAGTGACCTTCACTCTGTGAACAGTGACCTTAAATGGGAGCTTGGTCTGTTAAGGGAGAAGTTTGAGGCGAAAGAAGCTGAGAATGTTTATTGGAAGGAGTCAGTTGAGAGGATGGACAAAGATCTGCATGAATCCAAATCTGAAAATGACCATTTAAATAGTCAGGTTGAAAGTTCAGAGCATCTTCTTGTGAAGAAGAATGCGGAACTGTTAGAAATGGAGGAAAGGCTAAAGGCTGCAGAAATGTTGAGTGCAGAGTTTTGCAGAGATATTGAGAAATTGAAGATGGAAAAACAACAATCAAGACTGATCAATGAAAATCTTGAAAGGCAGATTCTTGAACTATCAGAAGGTTGCATGAGTCACAAAAAAGAAATTGAGCATCTTAACGAAGCAAACCGAAGTTTACTGTCAGAGATGAGATCCTTACGTCAAGAAGTTGAACAAAAGAGGGCTAGGGAGGAAACATTGAGTTCAGAGCTGCTGGATAAAACAAACGAATTTGAACTATGGGAGGCTGAGGCTGCTACATTCTATTTTGATCTTCAGATTTCGTCCATTAGTGAAGCATTATTGGAAAACAAGGTCAACGAGCTTACTGGAGTATGCATGAGACTTGAAGATGAAAGTGATGCAAAAAGCTTGGAGATTAAACAGATGACAGAAAAAGTCTGTCTACTGGAAAGTGAAATTGGAGGACTCAAAGGGCAGTTATCTGCATATAATCCAGTCATTAGTTCATTGAAAGAGGATTTTGCTTCTTTAGAACACACCGCCCTAGTTCGGATAAACAAAATGCCTGTTGAATGCAATCAAGAACAAAAGGTAATATTCCATTGACTTGTTATCCTGTACTTCAGTTTTGTTCTTTATTCTTTCTTATTAAATGAGGCAATGAGCATATGCAGGAAACATGAATTCTACTTATCCTTATTTATCATGAATGTTTGTCCAGGATGCAGTAATTGAAACTTGTCTCCATGAAAATGGCTATCAAAGTTCAACAGATAACAAAAGCACTTGGATACCAGATGGGGTTTCAGATTTGCTGAGCGTGATGGCAAGGATTAGAGCGGTTGAAAAATCAATGGTGGAAGAAATTGAGAGGCATGTGAAGGAAGAAAATATAACCACTAAAGCTAATCCAGGAGCTCTGACAAAGGCAATAAATGTGGAAGTTTCACCCTATGTGGAGAATCACAACAGAAAAGAAGACAAGGTACCCAAGGATGAGAGCACAGATGATGTCAACTCGTGGAGAACAAAAACTGAAAATGGGTCATTGATGAAAGATATTCCACTTGATCACATCTCAGACAATTCAGCCTCCAAAAGTTGCAGGAGAGAGAATAGTGGTACTGATGATCAGATGCTTGAATTATGGGAAACTGCCGAGCAAGATTGCTTTGATAGTTCCATGGTTAGTGAAGCAATGAAACAAAGTTCCGTTCCAACAGAGGATGTTATTGCATACCATCAGTCAGATCATTCAGGTAAATTCCAAAATACCTCTTCAGAATTGGATGTGGAAAAGGAATTGGGTGTTGACAGGCTTCAGTTGTCGAGAAGTATAAAAGAGAGAACTCAAGATGGCAAGAGGAGAAAGATACTGGAGAGGCTTTCTTCTGATGCGCAGAAACTGACCATTCTCAAGACAGCCGTGCAAGATTTGAAACAGAAAATGGAGACGAAGAGAAGCAAGAAGGGAGCCGACACTGAATATGAAACAGTCAAAAGACAAATAGACGAAGTCGAGGGAGCTGTTGTGAAATTAGTAGATACTAATGATCAACTGACAAAGGATCTTGAAGAGAGCGCCCCGTCTCTGAACAGGCAGACTTCAGCCGAGTTGGAAAAGAGTAGACACGTCCAGAGAAAAAGAGTAACCGAGCAGGCACGAAAAGGTTCTGAACAGATTGGAAGGTTACAGTTTGAGGTGCAGAACATCCAATACAGTTTGCTGAAATTGGCTGATGAAAAGAGCAAAGGGAAGAGCAGATTCACTGGAAAAACAGTGGTCTTGCTTAGGGATTTTATTCACAGTGGCAAGAGAAGTACCAAAAAGCGCAACAAGGGGTTCTGTGGATGCTCAAGGCCTTCAACTAATGAGGACTAAGTGAGAAAATTTAGAATCATTTTGTTGTAAGTACCTTCTTTAATTGATATGTGTCTAATCTTAGCATAATAATTTTAATTTTAGCTGGTAAAGATGCTGTTAGGCTTTATCTGATCACAGTAACTTATGTCAGATTTGTATGTTCTAGCTTTCAGAGGACATGTACTGAGCGACATTTTCACTAAGGAGTTGCGCTGCCATGTTTGACAATGTTTAAGCTATGAAAGCACAGAGCAGAAAATAAAGCTTTTCACCCTTTCTTCAACATTTAATGTCCAGTGAGATAAATAGTTTTTTTCACTTTAAGGCAATCTAAAACAAGTTTTCACGGACTTAATCATGCTGACCGATTGAATGTTTATTAAAATGTTCACATTTTATCTTAATTCTTCATGACAGAGCCAGTGGTATTCACAAGAGAATAATCCCACTTTGTATTAGCATTTTTAGAATTGTGCATAATGGCTCCAAGTTCAATTTGGGTTTAAGTAGCCCTACTTTAGTTTTATTTTATTTTTAATTGTGAAGTCATGCATGCAATTATGCAGTATTGTGATGTGTATTGTGGGAACAAGCAATGTTACCCTTAGGAATGTTTGACTGGAAAGAAATTTTTTTATGTCCGAAAATCATGAGTAAAATTTGTTTGATTAACTATTGAGAATTTTTAGATTAATTTCTTAGGGGGGAAAATTACATATATTTTTACTTATTATTTTAATTATTTATCCTATTATATAATATAATATAAAAATAATACGGTAGAAAAACAATTAACTCAAAAAAATAATATTTTTACTTTTTTCATGATTTTTTTTAGGAAACTGATTAAAAAATATTTTTGGAAAATATTTTTTTAAAAATGTATATCAAACATGAAAAATCAAATTTTTTAATTTATAATTTCCAAAAAATAAAAAATTTCTCTCCTCTCGAATGTTACCTTATTAAAAAAGAGAATAAAGATGTAGGCAATATTCTATGATTACTCATTAGTTACCTTTTTTTACCTAGATTCCTTTTCCAACGTATGGCTTATAAATCCAAGAATCATTTAGTAAGCTTATTTTACCCTGATTCCTTGAAATTAACTGCGTAAAGCTGCATTTCTTAGTGAACAATATAAAGAATTGTCAACATAATTTTGCAGTTGCACCAGTTCTTAACTCATTGCAGACCAATATTAATAGACTTTGCATTTGATAAATATAAATATAATAATGTAAATACTAAATATAATAGAATTTTTCGGCTTTCACTTAATAAATTCATTAGAGTTATTGAAATAACAATATTGAAGGTAGGATTTGAATCCTATATATATATTGCGGTTGCACCAACGAGGAGAGAGAAAAACACAGGATTTAAGTGGAATTCGCTTCTTTTTCTTTCTTTCTTTGATGTAGGTGTAGCTGCTAGAGAAAAGACAAGGTAGTTCAAGATAGGATATAGTAATCAGTGTGGTTTTTCAATTAGAAATAATATTTAGATTAATTTATTTTATATTTGAAATAACTTATAATTAATGTTTTTTAAGGGAGCATTTTAAATAATGTAGCTGTTTCTTAAAAATCAAACAAATCGGTACCTAAAGTCGGAATTCTAGTCAGGCATATTCATCGGGCAGTTTTATTTTGTTTGCAAGACAAACTCATCTGAATAAAAAATAATAATTACAATTTAGTTTGGTTTGATTTGAATGTAATATTAAATATGAACCAAATAAAAAAATATTTTGCAGTGTCATCTGGATCAGTTTAGCGATTTTTAAAAAATTTAATTTATTTTTTTATAACTTCAAAAATCAATTTTAATTTAATAATGAACAAAATAAGTTGATCTATACAATGTACACTTTAATAACTAATTGAATCATGATCTACCTTTTTTGTGTGTAAATCATTATCTACCTTTCAAAATGACATTTAAACAATGGAGCAAAAAAAAAAAAATCACACCTGATCATAATTAAATTACAAACCGCATAAAAAAAGAAGTACGCTGCAAATCATTCATAGTAAATTAAATCATGCATTGTCAATGTAAAAATTCATAAAAACATCTAGCTTGATTAAATAATTTGTGAGATTTTGTAAATTCTTGATATTTGAATTTGAATCTTATGAAAAAAATATCAAAAACTTATAAAATACCCAACACATGAAACCGAAATTGAGTTATACCTTAGGGTAATGAGATTTTATATTTGAGATATAAAAAAAATCAATGAAATTATTATGTGTTGCTTGGTTTAATTTTCACACTAGGAATTGCAAACTAAGACAAACCTCAACAAAAAAAAAAGTGTTCTTTTTATCTATTTCTGTCTTGTCGATTTACATTTTTATTTATTTATCAATTTAGTGATTTAAACTGATTTAGTTCGGTTTTAAGCACTCTTAAATTCTAATTTGGTCAATGTGTTGTGCATATAATTGGATATTTCAAATGATTAAAGTCTCACATTGGATATTTTACATGTTTTCATGCCTTTATAAATTATCCTTTACTTGATTTATATTATAATTCCAGTCAAGGTGAAACTATGTCGACTATGGCTCCCAATGGACGTGGATTGTAAACAGTGTAGCCTTTTTAAAGGAGCACTTTAGTTTTAAATTAAAATTACATACACTCACACATGATTTTTGTTATTTGTCAGTTTGTAGGCACTTCCACAATTAATAATTCCACCCCTCAAATAAATTGGAACACCCAGAACCTATTAATTTATAGTAAATAATGGCGGCTAGCAACTATGTTGTAATTTAGTGCATAGTTTTTCTTGATCCCTACTCCAAGCATACCATTCCTCCACGTTAATTCCTTTATGTATTAGTTTTCCAGTCCATAATAAGTAGGCCAAAGCTCAAAGCTTCTTCCCAAGCAACGTACTCTATCTAGATGGAGGGAGCTGCTATATGTTCTACAGCAGACGCCAGAGAAGAGGGTGTTGATTAGACCCAAATCTCTCTTCGACCCATTTAGTCTTGATGATCTTGATGATCTCATGTTGTGGACCACTGATGAAAAAGTTGCAAAGTATTGCACTTGGGAACCTTACACTAGCAAAGAGGATGGCATCAACTTCATCCATAATATAGCAAGCAAAGCTCTATGGTTCAGAGTAATTTGCATCAATAATCGTGCAATTGGGTGTATTGATTTGTTCTCATGTGAGGGCCAGGGTAGAAATAGGCACAAATCTGTTGAACTTGGCTACGCTTTAGCCTCCAGATACTGGGGTAAAGGGATTGCAACACATGCTGTGAAACAAGTGGTTAAAGCTGCATTCAGCGAGTTTCCACACTTGGAGAGGCTTCAGGCTTTAGTCGATGTGGAAAATGTGGCTTCTCAGAGGGTGCTGGAGAATGCTGGTTTTCAAAGGGAAAGGGAGGGTGTTCTCAGGAAGTATGTGGTGATTAAAGGAAAAAGTAGAGATATGGTTATGTTCAGTGTTCTTCCCAACGATCCTCTAAGTTGATTTGTTTTAAGCATGTCAACTTAGTAGATTTGGAATGTGTAGATGAATTGAATATTTGAATATATGCTACAAACCAGAATATGATATCTTATGCTAGTTTGCACATTTCCACAATAATCCCGTGGTTTATTTGAAGACAACATGATATCTTTCAAGTTTGTGTAATGAAATGTTTAATTAATGATCAGTTCACAAGTAATTGTAATTTCAAATCGCCCTTAAGAAAACTTACAACACAACAAATCAATCATCAAATCTCCATCTTTCAACAGTGTAAAATTGGTAAAACTCACTGCTTAGTCGAGAAATGTTAATGGCTTTTTGTCTGACACTTGTTAACTTCATTAACTGAAATGAAAAAGATTTATAAGATCATGAAAAGTTTCACTCCCCATTTCACAGGTTCCCATAAAGTTTTAGTTACCATGCATCCCTCTAAACGTTATAAGCCTTCGGAGGGAGTGGCCTAATTACAATTAACACAATAAGCACTTGGCACATGAATTTGAAATCCACGAAACAAAATAAACAAGTCGATAATGTAATAAAAATACATAATAATATATGTGATTATATAAGCAAGCAAATCTGATTTTGGGTTCTGAACAAAACCCAGATATATATTACGCTTCAAAAATGTCTTCTGATTGTGTCTAAACAAAACTGTGTCACTCGACTTACACAGAAACATTGGACAGAAGTTTGTAACTTAATTTTCAATGATAACATAAGAAACAGAAAACCTAGAACAAACTGAATGCATCACTAAATCAAGCTCCAACAATTTCAGTGGGTTCCTCTGCCACTATTTCGTCAGCAGGTCTGTCTACCTTGGCACCAACATCCTCTGAGTAATCTCCATGAACCTACAAGGTCCAAAGAGCAAAGGCATCAAACCAATCCACCAAACATGAGAGCAAGTGAAAACATCATTTATTGGCGAGACATGTTATGTTATTTGGAAAAGATAGACAAATCATCAGTTCAATAAAGGAAATGAAGATAATAGAAAGAAAAAAAGTGTGCTAAATTTCTGTTCAAGTTTACATAATAACGCATCATAAGGAAATTGGTTTTATCTTTTAAACAGAACAACCATAGAATATACTAGAACTAAAAAAGAAACGTCAGCTGAAATTACCCCAGCTGATCCTTCTAATCAAGCAAAGAATGCATGAACCTAGTACAACAGTACGAATAACTAAGAGCATGTTTGGTTTACCATTAGCACAATTACCTAGCATGCAATAATAATTACTTCTTAAAATAACAAACATTAGGTTATCTTCTAATGGAAAACCAAACTCCGACTAGGCAACCAAGTTTAGGTAACAGAAAATATTTTTCATGAGGCATGATTGAGAAAAAAAATTAAAAGAACTTCATCATAAAAAAATTACCTCCATCAGTTTCCCAAGATCAAACTTAGGAGCTTTCAGGATCTTGACTTTACGAACAAACACATTCTGCAGAGGGTAAATACTAGATGTTGCCTTCTCAATCTCTTTTCCAATAATCTCAGGAATAAACTTGCGGACCAACTCCTTCAAATCACAGGATGTTGCCTGGTTGGTCATGATCTCCCTCATCTTCCTACGAATCTGAAAAGATAAAGGTGTAATTTTAATTACTAATATGCAATATTATATAAAAAAACACAACATACTTTACAGTTAAAAGCCACTAATTTCTTCAACTAATTATATATCTATGCACTTCATTTGGAGAAGTGCAACTAGGAGCATGTGTTAAGGATACCATGTTGACTTTATATCATAAGTTTCTGAATTGAAAATTAACAAGATTGTTAGTAAACAGACGTAGCATCTAACTACCAAACATTAGTGCACATACCTGTCTAATCTGGCTTGATTGTGCATAGCATGTTCTCTTCACTTGGTTAGCTCTTCTCTTGGTAAATCCAATGCAAAACATCCTCAATGTGTAGTTATCAGTTGTCTTCACATCCACATGGGCTTCAATTAGAGTTTGCCATTTTCGCACCAATGACCTCAGCTTGTCAGTTGTGAAATCCATTCCCTAGAAATTCAAAGAATAGAACAAAAATTCAAAATTGATGAGTATAATGCAATACAATATTACAATCAGAAGAAGCTTCATGCATCACCCATCATACCCAGAAATTTGTCAGAACATTCTTCCCTTGCACATCTTCAGCTCTCAACCTAATCTTCTTGAATGCATGACCCTCATCCCCTTGAAGATCAGCCAAGGAGACCTCAAACACTCTATGTTTTAGTCCTTCAGAAGCAATCTGTCATTTGAAAAAACCACAGTCTAAATAAGCATACAAAGTTCATATCACCAAATCACACACCATAATACCCATAAAAATAAGCAACTTGAAAGATTCATAAACCCTCGTTCTCCCATAGAAACAAAATGCAATAAGCACACTCTTCTAAACAAATATTATTATTTCCCATATTACATAGAGATCTGACGAGAACATCAAACCTCAAAGAGGCTAACATTCAGTTTAGCTTCTCTAAGTTTACTTAGTACATGAAAAAAAAAAAAAAAGAATCAGCCATTCCATGAAACGCACCAAAACAGAATAGAAACAAAGTCCCGTAGCAAAATGAAAGCAAGCATTTATAATAGATTCAACTAAAAAATCAGAACACAAGTCGAAGCTATATCAAAACAAATTTCAGATTTTGAAGACCCATACAACTGACCCACAACACAACCAACAAATTTACAATAAAAAAAGGAAAATCCCAATTCTCTGTTTAATATTCGAAAAACAATACCTTGGTACCCTGGGTACGAGAGACGAGGGTTTTGCCAACATTTTTCACTTGAAAAACAGAAGGGGCCTTAATGTCATACCAATCCTTCTTGGCAAAGGGATCAGCTCTGCCATTCATACAAAAACCAAACCCATCATTGAATTTTGAATGTTAACGCAAAAACACAAATGAAACAGAATAAAGGGGAACAGAAATGGGAGATACTAACGCCTTCTTCTTGCCACCCTTCTTCCCTTTGGAGATGCGCTTGTTCTTTCCGACGGCCATGGCTCACTGTTTGTTTGCGGTGCGAATAACAGCAGCTGCGGACGATGAATGCAACAATGGCATCCAAAAAACCCCAAACCCTAACCTGTTATATACCTCTCTCTCTCTTTTTATCTCCGTGTGAATAATTTAGGGTTTTTCTGATCCAACATTGCATGGGCCTGGACCTGGGCCCTAAATCATGGATCTGGTATGAAGATTGTAAGGTCCGTTTAGGAAAGCCTATTTTAAATTAAAATTTATTGTTCGAAGGATCACTTTCTGACCCAAAAATAAAAAAAGTTGCACACGGAAAATAATCATAGGCACTTATAAGGTACATAAATTCTTGTAAAAAAAAAAGGGTACAAAAATTGTTTGTAATTTTTAGAGTTTCAATTTTTCTGTAATACAAATTTCAATAGCTCCCACAAAGCAAATTAGAAGACAAAAATCTCAGTGGAAAACACTTTGCTTTGCTACAATTGATTTAAAAATAAAAAGTCCCTGAGCTATCTTTGTGTTATGTTGAAATCATTGGACCCCACAACAAACGCAAGAATGTTGCTTCCTACACTTTTACTAATTTTTTCTCCAAAACACAAGCGAGAGGCTAATCATGCTTAAACCCAACTTCACACACATTGTAATTTCTATCAGCCCGACAACATTTATCCATGGGAGATTCTATTTGCACCTCTTTTTTATCTTATATCCAAATAGTAATATTTTAATATTTTTGTGACTAAATTAAAATTTTGATTCTCCTATTTTCAAAATAAAATAATAAACCACTAAGATAATTAGTTTGTTTAGCTAACTTTGTATATATTGTTTTAAAAGTATCATTTTTTAAGGATTATTAATTATTTTTGTGTTATAAAAAATTATAAATTAAAATAAAATGTTTCATATTTAAATATATTTAATATTTATTTTTACATGTATTTATTTTATTATAAAATTATTTTAATATAAATTAATAAATTATTATATATAAAAATGTTATTTGATTATAGTTTTAAAAAATTACATAAACTAATATATAGATTATTTAGAAAAAAATATTTTATGTAATTTATACAAAACCCAAATTAAAAATAATATTTAAATAATCTAAAAATTAAAAATTTATTTCTTTTTATGATTAAAATAATTTTTTTATTTATATATATATATATAAAATTTAGATGATTTTTATAAATTACATAAAATAATTTATATAAATAATTTACATATTAGTTTATGTAATTTTTTATTTAAATAATTGGTATTAAAAAACTTATTTACTAAATAATTTTTTACAGTTAAAATAAAAATATTAATATGTCAGTTTCCTAAGTATTAAATATTAGTGTTTTATTAATTTATAAAATTAGAATAAAAGTAATTGACATATTGAAATAAATTTACGTAATTTGTGTAATTTACATATTAATTGATGTAATTATATTGATTTATATAATTAGAGTAAAAATAATTTATATATTAAAATCACAAAATAAAATTTTAAAATTTATATATTAAATATTTTTTAATTTTTTTATAATTTGAAATCATCAGTATCTATTGACTAATGAGGGTGATAGTTTTGAAAAGACACATTGCCTATCTTCTATTTAATCTGAGGCGAAATACGATTGGAAGGTGCCAATTCAAAACCTTACCATAAAATAAGAACAACCTCCACATTCAAAGCTCTCTTTTTACCATTAGCAAGAACTTGTTTCACTTGCATATCATAAGGAATTCAAACAACTGCTTCAAATATAGCATTAGGAAGTCCTGCTTGTGGAACCTCAATATCCATGAGCTTCTTAGCTAAATGACAATTGACATAGACAATACGACCTATTGTCCTGCTGTGAAAAATTGGATATGCATTTGAAATGGGTGTTCAAATTATTATTATATATATATATATATTATGGTCGATATGAAAATGGATTGAGTAATCTCTTCTTTTATACATGAAAAAACATTTATAGTTTGCATGTCTAATCATTCTTCCTAAAAATTTCTACAATAAGATTAGGTAAGAGTATGCATAAAAAATAATATTTATAAAATTAACTAAATAAAGTAAATTTCGTAATTGTTTATTATATTATGTTTGTTGACTAAATATCTTGATTTAAAAATAAAGTAAACAAAAATTAAGAATTTTAAAATTATAGAGAAATTAAAATTATCATTTAGCTTATTGGCTTTAAAGGCCAACAACTGCCAAACAAAAAGCATTTGTTATATGAAAAATTCAATTTGACTAAATCAACCACGTTCTATTCTTTGTAGTCAAACCATCACTCCGGTTTGAACCGAAATGAAAATGAAAAAAACAAAACAAAAGAGAAAATAAATAGAATCTTAGTTTATTTAATATAAGAGAAATATATAAAAATAAATAAAAGGAGAAGAAGTGACTTTTTTTCTCAATAATAGAATGTTCCTGATAAATAAAGAAAAAAAAATAAGAATAAGAGACAGAGTAAGAGATATACTTGCTGATAATATATATATATATATATATATATATATATATATAAAGAGTAAGAGATATACTTGAAAATGAAAAGGCCTTAATTTTTCAAAAGTAGCCTTTTCAATAAACTAATTTTATTAGAAGTGCAAAAATAAATAATTTAAAAATTAAAATGTTGATAATATTGCAAACTTCTAAAATGATATATAAATAAATAATAAAAAATTATTCTGAATTTAAAAAGAAATAATAACAAATTGTAACCTTCTAATTAAATCTCCAGCCACATGACATGCAATCACTTATTTGTAAACGTCAACAATATATAGTAAAACTTTACAAAACTGGATTAATATATATATATATATATATATATATATATATATATATATATTCTCAATCAGTTCTATTACATCACTTTTGATAATTATAGGCAATAACTTAATTACTTTCGTATTCATTATCTTTATATCTTTATTAACTGTTATAAATGTAGTCGATTCAAACTTCAAATAGCTCAGGGTAAGTACAAAACTATAATATAATAAGAGTAGCAAGAATAACATATTCCTGAAAAACACAAAACGGAAGAAAGTAAATTATTATGCATTTCTAATTAGGGGAAAAAAAGGTTTAGAAATATTTAGTGTTGGTCTGAGTATTTGGCTTACCAAGTTTTGAGAATTATTTGACGATCGAGATTGAATTCAAATTATGTCATATTTGAATTAGTTCGCTTAAATATATATATATAAAAGAAACATTGACAATTGCTAGTGATAAACTATAAGGACTCCCCATCCGACATTTATAAGATAGAGATAAATCATTGTCATTGACTAGGCAAGGGATGATTAATTTGTTTTGAATAGCAAAGCAATAAGCTATTTAGTACAAACAAATCTTGCATGAAAATTATGATGAAAAATATATATAGCCACTTGTTATTAACAAACATAACAGGTAAAGTAAAACCAAAAAAAAAGTAAGAAAGTAACAGAACTCTGACCTAGTTTCGGCGTCGAACTTCTTTCGTTTAAAATTTTCATACTATAAATCAATTTCCACACAGCAAAAGTACTCCTAGTTTTTTACCTCTAAAATGATGGTTTGTAGATCACAATCACGAATATCCGATCCTCCTCACATCGTTTTCAACAAATTTCCCTTGATATTTATTATTACAGCAACCAACAAACATGAAAAAGGTAACAATAGAATTCAACTTTCCTTCCCACTTATGCAGAAAAATTAGATACTACTGATAGACTCCTTTTTCTTTTTAAAAAATATTTTCGTTAGTAACTAGAGAATATGTCACGACCCATAACAACCCAAATGTTCTCAAACCAAACCAAACCTCCTTTAAACAAGTTTCAAATGAATAGTGGAAATAGCTAATTTTCCACACTTTTTATTTTTTATTTTTACAAGGTAAAAGTATGACCAAAAATGAAAACTAATTGTAATTATTCACCAGCTAATCTTCACATCCCCTAAAAATAAAGAAACAAACTCATCAGCAAAAAAAGTAAATTAAACATTACAAACTTATGTTTCTCATGGCTCCTCAGGGATAGTGGTGGTAAGATGCTGGTGGTGGCGGTGGCGGTGGTGGAGGCGGAGGTGGAGGGGGTGGAGGTGGAGGGGGTGGGGGCGGCGGTGGCAGCGGCGGCGATGCACAACCAAAGGCACTACAATGAACAGGATGTTCATAAAAAGCCTTACACTCATCAGCTGACTTTTGCAACGGCCTATAAGGAATACAATTCTTGGTATCATCCTTATCCTTCAACTTGAGACACACTGGTGACTCACTGCAGAAGTAGTTATAAGAGTACGTGAAATTCTCCAACCTCGGCAACATGCAAACACTCTCAGGAATCTCACCAGAAAACATGTTATGCGCCACGTTCAGCTGCTCCAACCTCTTCATTCCTCCCAAAGACTCAGGCAATTCTCCAACCAACTTGTTGAAGCTTACATCAAACACAGTCACCTTGTCTAAATCCCCTATCTCACTAGGCAAACACCCCGTTAAGCCACTGTTGGTGATGATAATCTCGTTAATGGTATCTTTCATTTTAACCAAACTCGAAGGCAGACACCCTTTTAGGTCATTGTTTGCAAACACAACAACAGAGGCGGGACTGTTCCCCAAGTTCTCGGGCAAAGAGAATTGGAAGTTGTTGTTGTTGATGAAGAGTGCATCGAGTTTGACGTCGAAGAGGCGCGAGGGAACGTTGCCGTGGAAGTTGTTGAATCTGATATCCAAGTATTTTAAGTTAGGGATGCAAAGAACAACCTCGGGGAATGGTCCCGAGAATTGGTTATTGCTGATGTCAAGTTCATGGAGGAGGTGGAGTTTGTCGAAGCTGTTGGGAAGAGAACCACAGAAGCGATTGGAGTTTATGTGGAAAAGTGATAGGTCAGTTAAGAGGCCAAGTTCTTCTGGCAATGAACCAGATATGGTGGCATGGTTTAGGTCAACTCCAGCAACTGTGTAGATGTGAGGGTCATCTAGGGCAGGTGCACAGTATATGCCAGTGTAGTTGCAAACATTGGGGCCACACCAGTTTAAGGTGAAGTTTTTGGGGTCTGAGGTGATTTTGTGTTTCCATGCTTGGAGTGCTGTGTAAGCTTTGGTGAGTCTTGGGTTTAATGGGGGAAGAGGGGAAGAAGGATCTTGGTGTGAAGGGTTGATGATGGAGATGAGAATGGCAAGGAATAGTACAATATTAAGATAATGGCCTTCTCTATTCGGAGAATGAGAAGCCATTAATAATGATGATGCGTATTTTTTGTTGTTGTTGTTTACTAGTGATTCTATGTCATGGGATGGAGCTTGGATTTATATATATATATATATATATATCAAGGTGTTAGGGAAATTTCGGAAGTTTGGTGAGATGCAAATTGACATTACTCTCAAAAAACAACCCACATTACTGACTAACGGTGGATAATCATATTTCTTAGAGGTACTAAATACAACTCTAATGGGACATTGTTTTGGTTGGACATTTACACGGACTACTACATGACATCTAAATTCTAAACAGCTTTTGATAATTATGACTTTTATTTTGAGATCGATAATAGCGAGTGTGACTTAGACAGACATTGTTGCTTTCTATCTAATTCAATCTCCCCCTAGCTATTTCTAGGTACATTATTTTCTTACTTTTTATGTTTAAAAAAGTTTGATTCCTAATGCTTTTAATTTATTTTATATTCAACTCGATCAAGTTATTCCTAAATTAGGTTCAAAAGGCGGCATATTCATCGGTGACAAAAATCCTGTTCAGTTTGATTCTTCAAAAAAAGATACAAAAGGTTTTTGTGCTAGTTTCTCCCTCTTTCATGAAAGGTCTCAAATTGAATTTAAATTTTAGCTATACGAATGGTTTCAGGACGTGTCTTTTTTTTTTTTAAGTTCTTTTTTCATATGATTTGTTAGTTTTTTTTTATATTAATTAGTAATTTTAGTTCTTGAAAAATTAGTAAACAGTTTATTTTAGACATTAGTTATATCAAGTTTTATCCTTTTTTTGTCGTGATCCATTTTTACTGTTATGTAACTTATGTTTGTCCTTGTTTTCATTTCTTACAAATTTATCGGATGTCAGAAGCCAATCGCTAATATGGAATAACACCACTATATATCAGTATGACTTTATCAAAAGAATTTAGTTCAATTAGTTGTTGAATAGAATTTATAAATTATTATAAATTTTCTAACATTATTTTTCATTCTCCCAATCTAAAAAGAAATATTATTATGACTTTTTCAATGCACCCAGATATTAGTATGATTATGATCCTAGTTCGTTTCAGCAAAAAACTATAATCCTAGTTCAAGATGCTAGAATCAAAGTATTACTTGTTCCTTTCTTATTCTGTATACACTTTTTTTTAATAGTACATCATGGCAAATTGGCAATGAACTGGCATGCATTGTAAAATATAGCAAGTGCTGATGTTTGTTGGTGGATGGAAGGAATTTGGTGGCTGATCTCACCCAAACACGGTTTTTACCATGTTTATTCCCTTTGACTATAAAACTAGCCATTAGCAAATTGAATCTCCGTTTGCATTGTATTGACCTAGCAAACGGGCCGGGCATATTTTCACCTTGGCTGTGAGATAAACTATTTGCTAAGAAATTTCCGGATTAAGTTATATTATAATTATATAATCAATTTATTTTTATGTTAGCTAGAGTAATCCATTAAAGTGTAAATATTTTAGTTTAGATTCTAAATTCAAAGCTCATAAGTACAACAACAACTTGTTGCTGTAAAAAAAAAAAAAAAAAGAATTACATGCTTTCCAAAAGCAATAGGTAGTGATTAATTATATTCCTGTTATATTATAAATAAATAGGCCTATGAGGCTAAGAAAATATATGTAAAGGATAACTAAACTTAAAATTAAAGAAGCGCTCTATCTAATAAATATTTCTTATAAAGTACTGATCTTAAAAATGTCATTTTGTTTTTCCATTTGAATAAAGAAAAGAATTTAACATTTTCAAGGTGAGAAGAAGAGTAAATAAATAAGTTCTAACATTCTCACGTTACACATAATCTCATTCATTTTAGAAAAATAAAATAAAAAAACAAGGTTTTTTAGCGTTATAAATGACATTCTTAATTAATGGTCATTATTTTGTGCATGTGAACAATGATATCTGATAGAATCCCCCCATGATACAGCGAATGGGTAGCGAAAGTCAACAAATGTTTATGCTGTGTCTGAAAGCAAAACTATGAGGTTAATAGGTTAGAACTGATTAGATCGTTTTTACGTTCAATTAGCACTCTCCAATTCCATATGTCCCTATTGTTCAAGTACCTTTCAATCTTTTCATTTCTTCCTTCAGCAAGTTAGTTAGAGTAATATACTTGCTAGTTGCTACATCATTTGTTGCCTTGTTATATTCAATGTGACCACTTCATGCAATTCAAGTGACATATAAATAGAGGTGTCGTTTACTAAAATTTTGTATAATTCAATTTATTTCAAAACCATATATAGTGAAACTAATGAAACCAAGTCTTCATAATAATGAGTTAGACTTAAGACGGTAGAGTAGGTAAAATAAGATTCAATATCAGAATAAAAATTAGCTACATGGTCTATTCTAGCATGCTTGAAATTTAAGGGGAAAAAATATAATCTTTAAGGAAATCATTTTCTCGTGATATGAAACCCGTTTAATTAATTTTATCCCACTTGTGATATGAAACTTATCATAAAGGATATAGAGAGCCGATCAAAGTCAAACAACACAAGATAGCCAAGGAAGATATCATATCACTTCTCATTGTTTTACTATATTAAAAATCAAGGGCTCAGAAGAAAAAAGATAAACACTAATGAACCAACTATACGTCAGGACATCATAACTGACATTTATATAATAATTTGTACTATAGGAAGATTGCACTGCTATATACTTATTATTTTTTTTTTACTACAGGGGAAAAGAAACGACAAAGCTAAGGCACTACAACCCGGGGAAGAGACACCCCGGGCATGCTATACACATGTTAAATTGCCGTCCATATATAATCTCAAATACTATTTTTCTTAAATATATTTTTATCATTAAAAGTATGTCACCTTTTTAATCCCTATAAAAAAAAATATTTTCTTAAGTTCTTATATTTTTAATGTGATTTTTGTCACTCTCTATGACACATTTTTTAAGTCTGTGATAACAAAAGAGGCCAGAGTATGAAGCGTAACCATGTTATTGTTTAGTGAAACTCAGATATCAGGGTAAACTATATATATAAAGTATTTGTATTTTTTGCAAAATACAAGAGAAAATTACAAGGGCATAATAAAAAAGCTGGCGTATAGTGCCGTAGGTTTTCTAGAATGTTGCTTCCCTGAAGTCAATGTACCATAACAGAACGACTTAGACCAAGTAAAACACAGACAACACGATGTCAGCTATATCACTAAAGTCTTCGTATTAAAATTTTCCAATTAAAAACATGACAACAAACAATTTATAAGTGAAAGAATTTTATAAAATCATGCTAAACGGGTATGGAAGTTTGAGGCAGATTGATATATCATATATGGGTTTGGTAAACATAAATAAAGTAGTCGTTGTCCAATCGAGTAGGTGAAAAATTGAATAAGAAAAGCGAAAACTAAGTCTAAGATGGGAAGTGAATACCGTAGGATGAAAAGGCTTCGATAATTTCCATTGTTAACTTTTTTTTTCTCTTTTGACAATTTTTATACATTATTAGTTGGTAGATAGCATAAGAACCTTTCAACTCACTTTTATTTTTATACACGAGAATTGTCATCAAAATCTTTAGAGCATAGTATATATAAAGTTACAAACTTTTTTTTTTTTACGATTAAAGTTATAAACTTAAACTGCACTCTATTAACAACTACATAGCGTTTTTCTTTTATAACTAAGAAAACATGCTCCTACCCCTATAATAATCTAACATATATAATTGATGGGCCAAAAGGGATGGCTTTAGGCGATAGAATGGTCACAAGATTATAGCTTCTTGTTCTCTGATTGGAGACAATGAAAGGGATAGGAAGAGCACTTCAGATCAGCAAGAAACATAACATTTTGTAATGTTCCGTTCATGCGTTTCATGCCACCTGCCATTATATACGTGATTCCAGATTTTCTAAAACCTTAGAAAATTGGATTGAGGTGTAGTTCATGTAGTGTGCGTGTAAATTTTAACTGAATAGCTATTTATAATAATCTTCATATGATCCATACCGATACGGTATCGAGTAATAGAAGGAAAAGATGAAAAAGAATTTTAAATTATTAAGATAAAATTAAAGTCTATGAAACTTAAGCGATATATTAGAATGTTATTAAAAAAAATCTGAAATTAACGGGAACGAACATTTGATAATTCATGCAATTTTTTTATAATGAAAATCTCAAAACTGGATGTCCTCATGTAAGTTGTAACTAATTTTTTACTACAGTGCATATTCTTCTGCAACGAAGACTTTGCTGAATTTAGATGAGTCAGCGGTTTTTTGTTAAACATGTGGCTAAATGTTTCAACCTTTATTTTATGTTATAGAACAGATTGAGAATCCAAGCACTTCCATGACTTGAGCAAGGGAAGTTTAGACAAGTGTTTTGACTATTAAGTCTTTTTACACTTGTTACACCACTTGCCTCGTAATTTCAATTTTGATTACATTTTCTAATTTGTCTAATGTGTAAATAGATTTGACTGAGTTTCTTACATGCATTTCTTGAAGATGACGTGCTCATATTTTTATTCCATGAACTTGTGATGTACATGTAAATTAGACATCTCCATTTGATTCAACTATGAAGCTGCTTGTTGCCACAACCTATACTAATGTAAGATAAATCCATTTTTTATCAATGGTCTTAGAGACTCAGGTTCTCAATCAGCAATTTTCATGACTTCATCAAGCATGTTGGTAACTTGGTACCACTTGTATCAACTATCAATGCAATTAATGGCTGAGATGTTGTGTATTTGTTAGGAGTTACCCACCGCTATGCAGAGTGAAAATTAAAATAAAGGGCAATCTGGTTCATTACCATTGGTCTGCCAAAGTTAGTGCAGTAAATCAACATGGAAATTAGTTACTACATAACTATCTGGGTTTTAAAGACCAGTGTATTAGCATTCAACGGCCTTTATGAATTGTTATCACGAGTATCATTACTCACATGGGTGGGTAATATCTCACTTGGTAAAATTTATACAGACCAAAAGCCGTTACAATTTTTTTATTACAAAGCAATCCACAAACATGGCAGTCAACGAATAGAAGAAGAAACTCTACAATCATTGGACTTCAATAAATCCCTCGCAAGTCGCAACAACTCTATATTGTAAAAGCAGAGTTACTATTTTGTTTTGAAATCTAAAAAGGAGAAAAACTCAGCAAACTGAAACTCTCAACTCTAGATTTTGGTGTTCTTGCAAAGTGGCTACTATTTGGTGTAGCACAAGGTGCACTCTCAGTAGTCAGTACCTATCTCCACGTGGCTGCAGTCAAAGCAATCAGCGAAAAAACATTGTCAGATCCAATAAACAATAATGTTACTAATTAAGTGATATGAAGACTATACACACATATATACTATTAAACAATAAACATGTTTACTCTTAATTATTGTTCTTGTTCATCTCTAGTATTCAATTTTTTCATAAGAACTTCTGGTATGAGAGATGGTAAGTACTCACGCCATATGCAACAAGAGATCTGCAATAATTAGTGTTAGTGAGCACTGTACTTGTAGAGCCACACTCACTATCTTTCAGTGAAACTGCGGATCTATCAAGCTTTATTGACCAAGGATAATGGTAGTTATGGGCAGTGGCACCCACATGTGAAGATGATCTCTGCATCCTCATCGGCCTTGGGACATTTCTTCCCTCAACTGAAGCTCTTCGCCGGCTCGGTTGCCTCTCGAATGAATCCGGTCTTTGTTTTGGTGCACTGTGTGATCTGACTTTAGCCCTTGATGATTCAGTGTTAGCCATGTAATTTGGAAACAAGGGGTAGTCATAGGACATGGATTCTGCATAAGCTGGCCTATGGAAAGCAAAAGGGTGCTTTGAATCTTCTGATCTTGACACTGCAGAGTAGAACTGAGGGTGAGGGCTGCTTTTTGCTGTGCTGAAACAATCATCAAGATGACCACTGCAGGCCCTTGGACTCGACTCTGTCAATGCTGATGGAGCTGGTGATACCTTGTAGTTTTCTTCTTTTGTGTAGGAACCATTTGTTGAATAATGTGTGGAAAACTTATTGTCATATTGTTCTTGATGTCCATGATGATACACACTGCTGCTTCTGCTTCTGGAGTTACCTTTTGATTCACAAACATCCATCTCTACAATCTTGATGTTTTCTTCCCAGCCTCTGTCCATTTCCTAGAAGCACAAAACCCATATTCCATATCAATGACATCAGAACAACATTTCCTAGAGTGCTTTAAAATATAACTCAAAATTATATTGATTAATTTCTTTCCTATAAAATTTCTTTATCATGCTGAAAGATACTGCAAATAAACAAAAGATTTCACATCATCATGTATATTATATATCACATCAATGCTGGAAATTTCATTTTCAACAATCATGTTACTATAAAAAAGATAGCAGTTACGAAACTGACATTATATATATGCCTGAACAAATCATCTTCGGCAGCATTTCTGTGCTTTTGATTGGCCTTTCCTTCTGACCCCATTTGGATCCTCTGAGCACGAGCTCTGGCTTGTGCTGTCACCAAAGCCTGCATGCATCTCAGTGTTGCCTTGGCCTGTTTTCTCACCAAGTGACCCCTTACTAGTGCCTGCAACTTCACTAATCCTCTTAGAGCACACAATGCTTTTCTTGCCTGTCATAGAAACATCGACACATATCATTTGACATACTCAAATATCAATACCATTCATTCCCTTGAGAATAAAAGACAAAACCAGATTCACTAGAAAGTGAAATACCAAGTGAGAGCGAAAGGCAGATTGGATTTTAATGGCAGCAGCCTCTTCAATACTTTTGGATGTTCCATTGGAAGCTGAAGTCAAACGGATCACAGCAGCTACAGCCTGAGCAGCTGCCACTGCAGCATCAGCTGCTGCTGCAGTGGCAGCAGCCACAGCCATGGCATGCTTCCGCTGCTCATTCTGAATATCAGTGTCAGTTTGCACTGTCTGTGAAGCAGTCACATTTGTTTCTAAA
This sequence comes from Glycine tomentella, assembly GCA_007407185.1. Lineage (NCBI taxonomy): Eukaryota > Viridiplantae > Streptophyta > Magnoliopsida > Fabales > Fabaceae > Glycine > Glycine tomentella. The sequence continues at coordinate 2,246,987 of PYAF01003201.1, forward strand.
AAATTCAATTCCTTGGAAGTTGTTGTTGGTGTGGTTGTGGCAGTAGTGGCAGTGGCTGAAGTTGATGATCTTCTAAAACTCCATCTCTTTTTCTCCTTTGGGGTTGTGGAAGTTGAAGTGGTTGAGTTTTCTGTTCCATTTGAAGAAGAATTCAGGTTGGTTATAAATTTCTCCTTCTCCTTTTCCTTGTCTTTCTTACCTGTCAACAAGTTTCTAAGCCATTTGCCTGTCTTCCCCATCTCTTTCGAACACTACCCAGTAAGCTAATATTGGATACTAGCAAGTAGCAACAACTTAAAAGAAAGTAACAGAAAATGATTTGTATGTAGATCTCTTCATGTCTACACTTGTTAAGTTGCTTTCAACACTATGGCCCCCCTTATTAAAAATAGATAACGCTCTTTGACAGCCTAAACTCACTGTCTCATCACATCTTTTCCGTACTATTAACCACCATTTTTGAGAATATGTTACTTTGGGGGGTCTCTCTATGCCATGTAGTAACAGGTAAGGCCTGGTAGTGTGAATATTTTTTTATATTTGGTAATCATGTTATGGGTACCAAATATTTACTGGTTTTACGGATGACTGATCTCTGTCGGGAACTTGACTGGTCACCTTTAGTGCGATTCTCCTCTCCCAATCACATTTTTTCCATCTGCAAGACTCAAGCCCGAAACTTTACTTAATGAGACCAAATCGAGTACCACTCGACCCAACAACTTGTTGGTACCTGGTTGTGTGAAATAAAGCAAAAAGAGGAAGCTCCCCGTATAAGCCACTTGCCACAATCTGGAGCACTAACTGTTACAGATTAAGATAACAAGATTCCTTACCCTCCAAAGTCTAAAGTGGAAAAGAATTTTCAGTTCCCATGATGTCCCTATAGGTATGTAACCCTCTTCAGTGGCTATCAAGGGTGTTTTGGTGATTTCAGTGTCCGTTAATATGGAATGAGATGAATCAGAAACCATGTGATAATAGATCAAGAACATGTAGCATCAGTGTAAAATACTCATATATGGGTAGGAGAGTGTCCAGTTGAGGGTCATGAACTAAAGAAAGTTAAAAGACCTTACAAGATCCAATAATAAATGATTGAGTAGGGGTCCTGAGGATGTGCACGTGCCCATCTTATCTGTGTAGTTAACACATAGAGTTAAATATTCTAGTGTTTGCTTTTGTTAACCACTTTTTCTACTTACTACTATTTTGTTTGTTCTTTTCCCGGTTGGTCCTGCCCAATTTTGTGTACTGATACCAGGCCCTTGCAAGAAGTCATCTACCTTTTACATTTCCTATAACCAAAGGCTACATGGGTTCAAGAGCTTTTATGGTATATGTTGAGCAGAATGTGTTAATGGTTCCCTCCAAGATTGTTTAATGAACTTGGATAACTACATAAATGAACTTAAACAAGCACTGTAACAGATTTTAAGTATTCAAATCAAATTATTTTACAATTTCAGACTATGTATGCGAGTAGTCATGAGTCATAGGGCCACTGAAACCAACGTTTATTAAGCAGCTGAATTGGTTGGCTTAGGGGGTGACTAAATGTAGTGATGTGTTTATCCATGTGTCAAAACTCTTTTGAGTAAGGAAGTATACCCTTACAGCTTATAATGGGTGGATTTTCATATTTAGAAATTGATATAAGAAAGTGAAAATTCCATGTGGTGTTGTACAGAGATGAGGCATTATCTGCATCTTACTTGGCTAATGACATATATGCAGTAAATGTATGAATAAAATTATGATTAATGTTTGGTAAATTTCATGCAAATAATGTATTCCAACAAAAGGTAACCAGTGGTTGCTTAATGCTTATACAAATACGTGAATATGAAATTAATAGGGCCATGCCCCATCATACCCATCATAGACTGGTGATTTGCATGGTTTTCAATGACATCTTTTCATAAACAAACAACGAGTTGGCAGTCACATGGCATGCTTATATGCTCCCCACTTGACTATGTGTTCTGTTAGGGGAAACACCGCCTTGGGACTTGGCTCATTTCCTTCTATAATTTTCTACTTGATTCCTTAATCATCGTTTTAGTTGAACAAATAAATTCACCTATGACTTTATGTATCCTTAATCCTTGTAAATTGTGAAGGACAATTGATAGGGCAGATATTTATTTAAAACAATCAAAAGATATAGATGAAATCAGAAAAGTGAATTTCGTATCCAAACCCATCCCTAGTAGTTGTACATCGTTCAAAGAGTAATATGCAAATGACTCTAACTGAAACAAGGTAAAAGTACGGAGTAACATCAGTAACTCCAGCAACTATGGTCCTAGGTTATTCAACTTAATCGAACATCATATTAATAATTTATAAGGAGGAGGAGACAAAAACAGAGCACAATAATTTGATTGGTGATAAGTTAGTGAAGAAGGTTGTCTTTTATGGTTAAAATATTAATCGATAATGATTCAACGAATCCAACCCATAACCATAAAGTGATGCACTTGATCTGTTGATCGTAGGACAGCAATGATGTATTTTCTTGGAAAGTTCTTACATTATCTGATGAAGGAAAATATATAAATTTCCGGAGTTGACATAAACATGAAAAGACACGTTTACAACATCAATATCTAAAAAAATTTAATTAATATGATCTCTGATGCAGGAGATCCTGTAGGTGGGGTCTATCGGAGTGTCTATAGTTTTCAGTTCTCTTCTACCTTGATTGCTCCACATGTGGAATACAGTCCACATCCCTTCAAAGACATTCTGTTATTCATCACGTAATACTTGATTAATATTAGAAGCTTGTTTCTTACATGGTTTAGTACATGTTTTGATTAAAATTTGCAAATTTAAGCTCGAATGAACTTCATTTTTTATATTGAACTTGCAAAAGCAAATTAAGGCAAAGCTTAATCTACAATAAGATCCAACTGAAAATCAAACAAAGGGCTTTTTCAATTTTACTTTTTCAACCGAGGTTTAGGGCTTCTCAATTGAAAACCAAACATAGCCTTAGGGTACAAAATCATGCGGTAGAAGCATTGAAGAGAATATCTTAATGGTTCTAGTGCTGTTCACATGGATTTCAAAGGATATAGCAGTGCATGTGAAAGAGGTTTAATTGGAGATAGATCCTTTGATTCCTTTAAACTTTTTGCTTATATTTATGGTTCTTGTACTAGTGCCAGCTCATGCTTCACCTTTTTGTTATTCTTTCCCCACGAGAAACTACCAAGTAATGTGCTTCATTGATAAACTGTCAAAAGGGGGGAGGATAATGAACAGGAAGAAATAAAAAACAGAAAATAACAGTTTGTTGTTTAGACCTGTTACCTACCTAACTTGACTATGTGACAGTTTTAGATAAAAATTGGAGAAGTATAACCAAAGAAACCATGATTGTCTTCTTGGCTCTAAGCAAAACAAAAACGAAAACATTAGTACATTCAGAATGGTGAGATGTCAATATCTTGAATTCCTTTTTTGTCGTCAATGCTCTCAGATTATGTTGGATTCACTCCATTTACGAAACTATTTTTCAATTTGGAGTTGGCATGTTAAACGTTAGCTTTGGCCTCTATAAATGGAGTTCCATTTCTAGCAATACTAATACGGTCTCATACGGAGTTATTAGTTATATTCAAAACCTGTGAGCCATTTTGTGGCCTATGTGCACTCTGAGACATTGTATAATCAAGCAACCTTGGACAATATTATCGGAGTAAAAATTTTGGTGTTTAAGTTATATTACAGATATTGGTATTAGGAGGATATAGATTTGAGTCCCGGTGTGGGACTTTGTAATGTGCAACCAAAACTTGTATTGTAATTCATTTGGCAGCGACTCAAGCAGCTTCTCAAAACTTGGATATGATAATATTGTCTAAAGTTTGATTCTTCATCTCAACATCTATCCAAGAAATTATTATATAGTTTGAGATTACGTGGTTCTAACTAATCTTTACATGAAATATTTGTAATTTTTTTTTTCATAACTTACGTGTTACATAGAGTGAATAATATATCACTTAAAAATTAGTCGGAAATTCATTGTTCCAGATCATGTAATAATCTACTGTGCATATGTTTGTTAATGCTATGATGATACACTTGCATGTAAGAAGTGAAGGTTGCTTGATTAGCTATATGTAGGATACTCTACTGTGCTCACAATGCGTTGAGTGCACAGTAAGCAAACTGCACTTCTAGTACGTGAACAAAAGTTTGAATATAAAAAAACTAGCGCACTGAAGATAAGTCTCGTTTAAAGCCTGCCAATCTATGACCACATTGTAGCAACCTTGATGGGCCAGAGAAATAGAACTCCACAGCTTTCATTTTCTTCATGCCTCAATAGCAGTCATGATCTAACAGTTGGGGAATATTATTGGCCCCTACACTAATTACTATCTACCCCCAACTTTAAAATTACCCACCCCTCCTTCTTCCCTCCT
>PYAF01003201.1:2251528-2262404 GCA_007407185.1 Glycine tomentella
GGGGGGGGGGGGGGGGGGGAGGGGGAGGGTTGTATTCAACAAAATCGTGATTACATTACTTTTTGTTTTTGTTTTTGCACGGCACAAATGGAATGATTTTGTTTTGATTTTTTTTGGTAATTATTTTTAATAGTTAATATTTTTTATTTTTTGTTTTTATCAACAGTTCAATTATTCTTTAATTTTAGATGATTTGGACCAAACATGCTTCAAACGTGGATGGATGCGGTTCTTCTCACGAGGGCCTGAGCCCCTCACATGAAAGGAATGATGTTGGAGAGACGCATCGAAGGCTAACTACATCAGCAAGCGACCGACGACATCCGCCAACAGAGCCAAAACCAAAGCCAGCACCACAGCCAGAGGCATGTCCATCTAACAGGATCATTAGACCTCCATTTGAAGGAGGTCCAATTGATTTGTCATTGATTCGATCTTACAAGGACCACTATGTTGGCCCTGTATGGATTCAGAAGCCATGACCAAAGATGAAGCTAGTTAGCCATGATGGTTGTTAACTCATTGGCAAGTGCACCAATTCGTCCCAGTAATAATTAAAACGGTAAGTCTGAATGTCAAGTCCACATAGACTTTGACTATACTCGAAGTTTGTATATTTCTAATTTTAAGCGAATAATGAATCAAATTTGATATTGTCTAATACTAATGCGGAAACATAAAATTCAACATAAATAAAAATAATTAAACAGAGCACATTAAGGAGATAGAACACAAACATTCGGATGGGTGAATTGTCGGTTGATGCAGAATTTGGTGAAGTGTTGGGTGCTCAGTCTACCAAAATTATTCTTGATTCAATGTTTGAGATTCTTCACCATGTAACGTTATTTCAAGTATTACCTTAATCCGCTAACCTACCCTAACCATGATCCCTCATGTGAAAAAGCCTAAATTATCCAATTTCACTCTTAATCCCTTAAAAGCTACATCAAATAATTTGCATTAAGAGTAAAGATGCATACTTTAGGCTAAATAATAGCATTCTATCCCTAGATATGAATTACCTAGATGTTTTTTTTTTGTTCTTAGGATGTACACATTTCTCAATGCATAAATCCTATAATATTACATGTGCATGGATGATCATGTCACAAACATGAGAAATGGAAGAAAATAAAATGGAGGAAAATGGTCCTCAAGTGAGTGAGTTTTCTCTCTATTTCATGTCCTAGTTTTTTTCCTATCTATCTCTTTCTATTTGCATAATGTTCCCTCCTTTTTATCTTCAAAAGGTTGCACAGTCACGTTTTTTGACAATGACTTTGCGCTAAGCTTACATGCATGTGTGCGGTAAGTCTACATGCAAAGTCCGTGAACCTAACAACTAAGAATGTAATGGAGTCCCGAGTTTAAATTTATGGGAAGGTCATTGCTATGCTTGTTTGAGTGTGCACTAATGAATAATTAATTGATTATCCCAATTGCTTAATACATACATTACAGGTCAAGTGAGAATCCAAGAAAAGAAGGAATAGTAAACCAAAGCAGCTACCAGAGGAAGGATGGAGGAATAGGTCGGAAGTTGTTAGAGAGTTCATGGTTTGACTTGTAATAAGTTTAAGATAAAAAAAAAGCGTGTGTTGTATGCCTGGAAGATTTGGGACAAGAGCAACATGTTATGAACCTTCATGCTCCCATAAGTATCATCATTCAGTATGCCTTCTTCCCTGGCTTGCAGTCCATCCCCATTGCCCTTATTGTCGAACCACAGTTAAGCCCTGAACTCATATTCAAGGGACTCAGTGTATGGTGCTTGTAGAAAGGACAAAAATATCAAAATAGCTATATAGTATTGCAAGTTGCCGCACTTTTTTTTTTATTATTATTGATTGCCTAGGAAATTTGGTTGCTCTCTTCATTACCCCTAGTATAATACATTATGATAGTCAAAAGATTGAAATTACCCACTATCCCCAATAAGGCAATAACTACTTTTAACTACTTTTTATTGCTTTCATGAAAGAAAAAAAAGAAGACCATGTATCTAACATCATATGCTGGTGAACTTTGACCATGTTTCTTGAGCTATTTTCTCATCATAAGCAATATACTTATAGGGCAAGGGCAAACCTAACCTACAACAAATTAAACATTTCCTTTGAATTCAAGGTTCCCAAAAATATACCTTATCAATATTTTTTATTCTAAAAAATGTAATAAAAAACTATTAATATTAATATATAATTAATGTCAGATAATTATTTGTTTATTTTTTAAAATTAATACATTAATTACTAATGGTTTCTTCTTTGACTCTACTGGTACATCTTGTACTTGTGTTTCGTTTATTAATAAAATATGTTTTTGCCTTGTTAAAAAAAATTAATTACTAATGATTCCTTCAAATAAATAATTGTTTCTTTCTTATTTATTTAACAAAATCATCTTTTATAATTTTCAAAAAATGAAGTTAATAATTATTCTTATTACCACGGTTGTTGTAATCACCACACCACTGTTACCGATAATAATGGTGATAAAATGATACTGGAGATGATGGTGGACTGATAGTTGCACATTGTGGCAGTTGTTGAGAATAATGGTGACGGCAGTGAAGACCTTACCTTGTATACTTCCAGGAGAAAAGAATCCGATTCATGTACCTCTAGATATGCCCCGTGGAAGATAGCAAGGTCAACATGAGCAAAAATCTAAAAAATAGTATTTTTTTTTTAATTAAAGTCCAATTCAATCCAAGTATAGAAAACTCAACTAGAATGTCAATGTTAGGCTCAGTAATCATTCAATAACACAACATACAAAGCTAAAATAAGTTCGCCAAAAAAAGCTATAATAAGTGTATAAATTAATTGATCATTTATCTAGGCCTAAATCAAATTTTAAAATGGGTTTTATTCAAAAGTAATTTATTAAAAAAATATTTTGTTTTTTAAACATTTTAGTATTTAATAATCTCTTTTCCAATCAATAACAAAGTTCATTTATTTAATTTTCTTAAAATATTTGTTAGTTTTAAGTCAGTTTTTTTGTAGTTTTGTCCCTGAAATGGTGGCAGTCTTTGCTAATTCTAATAGATTCAAAGAGAAAAGGAACAACGAAGTTGAAGATGCTATCCCCCACTGGGGATTTGATATAGGTGCAATATTTTATGGATATCTTGAGCTGTAGAAGTTAGATTGACATATAATTGGTACGGTGTCTAAATTGTAAGGACAGAATTTATCTACAATTTTTATGTAGACACCCAAATCGAATTCAGTTATAATTAAACTATTCTTTAACACAATTTTGACTCTCAAACAATAGTTTAAAGTTGAAGTAAAAATATGTTTTCCCCTCCATTTATTTAAATTATGGTTTGGCAGCTCTAATCGAAACACTAATTATTATGATTTGCGTAAACATCTTGTTAAGTCATTTTGGTGAAGCCACAGCAACCTTAGACAGCGTAAATCGTTTTTTTTCTTCGTAAGATTGGGTATACAATGCATATGTTAGTTCTTTAATTAGTAGTTAATCTTTAAAAGTATCAAGAGTTTGCAAATTCGTATTAATTTGTTTTGAACAAAAGTTAATTGCTGAAAGAGAAAGGAGACATAACAGCCGATAAAATATTTGCGTGTTTCTGTTGGTAGACTTCTTGATCAACGGCAAAAGGTGTCTCTAAAAACAAACTAGATACCAACACGACATGACAACAAGTACAGTGCACCCACACAAAATTCTATTTCTAAGTCTTCGGCTTTACATAAATAAAATGGTTTGATTTTGATTAATTTAACTACCAAGACTTATCACTTTGTAATGCGCTCTTCAATTATTGAAATTTTTATTTTTTAGCATTACCTTGTATCATCGTTAAATTATTTTGTGAATACGATAACATTAATTAAACAATAATATAAATTCCAATTATTATTTTGAAAAAACAAATAAAATTTTGATAATAGTAGTATTTTGTTATCATCATCATCTAATCATATACACTAACAGATCATTAGATGCATATAATTATGACCGCAACATTCATCCAATTCAAATCTAAGATCTGCTTGGAACAATTTAAAACCCAATCAATATTAATGGGAGATGTACTGAGTACTTGTTTTATTAGATTGGACCGCAATCAACGTCTGTGCCTTCTCACAGCACCATGATCAAACAACTGATCTGCTTCAATCCAGATCCATCAACCCAAATCTTCACCACCGTCATTAGATCTATTCTCAAGGAAAAAGAAGAGGGAAACGACCAACAAAAGCATAGTTCATTTTTAGATTGAAAAATAAAAAAAAACTAATCAAGATTTCGTTGTGCATGTTATTATGAAATTGTGTTTTTGTTATTTTTATCTTCACCCTTTCAGGAAATAATGAAATATAATTATGTTGTATAACTATATAGTTGTTTATTTTTTTCGCACTCCCTCAATAAATATCAAAAATGAAATACGATTATGTTGCATAATTCCATGAAAATAGTATTTTCAAAAGAAAAAAAAAAGTGTCAGGCCCTTAATAAGGGCCAATAGCAAAGGGATTGAGACCAATTAAAACTCCCTATTTGGTAGAATCAAAACATAAAAAGTAAACTAGCAAAGTTCAACAAAATTAGTAGATGAATGAATTCATTAAACAAAAAAAAAAATTGTTTGAAGAGACAAAATCAAAATAATATCTATTTTTGAAATATTAATATCATAATTTTCGACTATAAAATAACTTGCTTTTAGAGAGAGAAAAAAGATAAACAAGGAGAATTTAGAGAGAAAAAAAACATAAACAAGTAGAATTTGGTGCGAAAAATACCCTCAAAGACTATTGACTTCCACCATTCGTAGGTTCAAACGGTTAACTGTTAGATGCATGTATCAAACAGTTAGATAGCCACGACTTGGTGCTATTTTGATCCTCTCTCTCTCTCTCTGATAAGAATTTTTGGAGAACTGCACTAACCATAACTATCTGCAAGTCTCGGTGACTTACCCGGTGGTTGTGTACTGACCCTTTGATGGGGAACACTCTAATGTTGGTGTCACCACCCGCGTCATTTGTTTGCGGATAAGACATATAGTGAAAAGTTCTGATACCAATGAGTCTTGAGCAAATCACCTTACAAAAAAGTTAGCTATTGTAGATTTGTAGTTGGAAAGCACTAATGCCTCATATAATTGGATCCTAACACTCTCTCGCTCTCTCTCATCTTCAGAGTTAAAGATGGCCTTCACAAGTGTCATTGGTTTTCTTCTTCTGCAAACGCTTTCATCAGCTACAAGTGATTTCCTATCTCCTCTTAGTCCCCTGATCGCTCCATTATATGGTTTGTGCATGTGACCCTCTCTTTCTTTTAGCTACTTTATTATTATTATTATTATTATTATTTTTTATTGGATTCATTGAATTGGATTTCATTATTGGGATTGTGTGTTTGTGCTTTTTATTCATGGGCTTGAGTTTCCATGACTTTTCTTCTTATGGGGCTTCTCAAGTTCCTTTTTTTTTAATTGATTTGTATTAGACTTCTCAATTTGCTTTTGATTCCCTGTTCTGTTTTCAAGGCGAGTTAAGTTTACAGGATGTGTGCAAAGGAGTGGAATGTGGAAAGGGAACATGCAAGCCTTCTCAGAATAGCACTCTCTTGTTTGAATGCGATTGTGATCCAGGTTGGAGGCAAACTCTTTCTGATCATGATGAGGGCTTCAAGTTTCTTCCTTGCATAGTTCCTAATTGTAAGAACTCTCTCTCGACCAAAATAGAAGTTATGTATTCGCTACTATTTTCCTACGAGTTGTTCTCTGCTTGATTTAATTTTAAAACTGCATTTTTTAGGAAGCGTGACTTGTTATGTAGTATGTTTGTTTTGGTGACTAATTTTTGGCTGCATGTGGTTGAACAAGTCTGGTATTTGGTGAAATTATTTGCTACGTTACAACGTGGAAGTGTCTGACTCACATTCTTGCTTAAAGGGTATAGATTTTCTTCGCATGCATGATCCTAGCAAAGTTTGTTCCTTGGATTTAAGATGTTAAAGTAATATGAAAGCAAAGAACTAAGTCATGGAATGACACTCTAGCATTGCTTAATTAAGATAATAAATATGACGTTACTAACACACTGTAGTTCCATCATAAAGTTGTAAACCGGAGTGCTACTACTATTAGATGATGATATGTTCAACATTTTAATTATAATTTGAATTAAGAGGGAATCAACGGAGACCATTAAGTCAAAACCCAAAATAGAAACACACTACTTAATATGCTTAACAGAAACTAAGAAATTGAACAATGATTGCAGCTTTGTGATCAGTATAAATTACTCAAACCTGCAATGTGATGCTTGTGTCAGTCTGGCAGATTGTTTTTAAGTGTAGCCTTTTAACCTTTAGCAAGTGTCAAATGAAACAATTTTGACTTACCAATAAATGAAAAGCATATTCTTGATATTGCAACTTTATCAAATTAGTTGATGAAAACTTCCACACAGGTTAAGATTTAAATTGTGATTGTTTAGAACAGTTCTCAAGTTTTCTTGATGACTATTGAAAATACTTTTTATTTTAACATATGCTGAAAGATTTGCATAATCCCGATGTAGGTACTATGGACAGGTCTTGCTCCAATGCTCCTGCTCCAGCTCAGCAAGAAAGAAAAGCAAATGAATCAATATTTGATGGTAATCACTGGCAACCCATGCTTCAGCTTTTGTCTTTTATCCTGATAGGTTGTAACATGTTGGTCATATGTTTATGTAGCTTGCCACTGGGTTGATTGCGGAGGTGGCTCGTGCAACAAGACATCTTTATTCTCTTATAGTTGCAACTGTGATGCTGGCTATTACAATCTTCTCAATGCCACTGCCTTACCTTGCTTCAGAGAATGTAAGAACATACGTTATATATAGTTAAATCCATTTGTTTGGGGGGAGTCATATGTTTAATCATTGGTTTGGAAAGGCAAAAAATTATTTACTGTAGTTTCATTGTTCCCAAATTAATCCAAAATAACTCGAGATTTTGAATTTTTCTTCAAGGTGTTCTTGATTTTGGTTGCTCTAACCTTGGAATATCAATGACAAACTCATCCACCACTTCACCACCACCATTAAATGAGAATGGTAAGAATAAGTGTAATGTCATAACTGTATGATTAGATCTACATTTGGGTTTTTCTATTTTTCTTTTCTCATCCAAAGGATGAACACAATGGAAGTTGTATGATTTGGCCTTTATCTTTACCTTGCTTATATAGTTTTCATTCTAAATTTTATTTCCAAATGTTACTATAGAATCAAACGACTTATTTTGTCTCAATACATATTATTTATAAGTTAACTCTGAGCATTAAGCAGCATGACTAGCTATTTATTTGTGCATTGTCTATGCGTTTATTCCTTTTTTTCTTTTTTGGATTCTCAGCTAGCTTGACTCTTAAAGGAAGCTCCCCGTGGCTACTCATGCTGATTATATTCATAGCCAATATACAGTTGCAGTAGGAAATTTGGCACATGACTTTTGCAATACTGAACTATATATATGCTTTTATTAGTGAGAACTGGATGTTCCTAGCCATATCTATAGACTATAGGGCGGCAGAGAGTACAATCGCATCACAATTAAACATTATATGGCGAAGAAGAGAGACTATGAATTTTGACACCAGTAATTCGTTTTGTATTGGTATTTCATTGTGTTTGTACAAATTATTGAGAAGAAAATATACTTATGTTTCTTTTTATGATCAGAGGCAGAATAAAGTTAACGATTGATGGCTTTATCTTCCTCCTCCGCTAACTTTATACTTTATTTTGGGAACTCGTGCTGCTTAAAGGGCCCCCAAGGTGGGAAAATTAAATAAAGTTGTCCAACAAAAACTTGTTTTTCCTGTATATGCATATGGAGAGGCAAAAGAAACAAAGCAGCAAAGCAGCATTGCAGGAAAAGTTTGGCTGATCACATTATGCACAAAGTCAGTTGTCATGGCTACATGACCCTTACTGTAGAACTGTTCAGTGTGCCTCACATGACCTAATTTCCTAAAACAGCTCAGTTAAATAGTTTGTTAAATAAGTTCATCATAAGCTTTACTTATGTAAAACCGATACACATGTACATACGTATGTGTAAATTACAAATACAACAAAACTTGAAACTTTACCCCTTTCTATTGATTTGATTATTGGTTTGCTGCGTTTTAAATGTAACAAGTACAAGGCCGTGATTATTTGAGCAATTTCTTGCACAAGGTAGGGGAAGATAACCCTTTGCAAGTGTGAATATAAGAGCTACCAATGAGTTTGATGACCTCAATTTTGTAATTTGATGGTGTATGATGTGAAACCTTAAATTTCATCAATGTGTTTAAGGGGATAGTTAAAGCCTGTTGGGAAAGCGTCTGACTATATATATTCAGAATATATCTGGAGCTCCAAATCACATGACGCATTATTTGAGCCTACTAACAGAAGTTGATGAGGTGCTTATAAAAAAACAGAAGTTGACAAGGTTGAACCTTGTCCTATTGTCCCAACCCATTCGACCTTTGCCCATGTAGGTTAGGACCAAAATCGTCTACAAGGCCAAATGAGTCACATACATAAATGGTCCATAGGACCAAAAAATCCAAAAAACCTTGTGGGTTAGGACCAATCCATGCGCCATAAAAATTAGACCTTTTTTAATTCTCATAATTCAAATATCTATTTTAGTATAATACTTCTTTATTTTGTATAAAAGAGGTTGCCTAAAATTGATAAAAATTAACCTAATTAACGTTGATCGAAAATAACTTCGACCAAAATTAATCTTAGTTGAGGTTGACCAAAAATAACCCCGATCAAGGTCAACCAAAAATAACCCTAACCAAGATAGGCCAAAATTAACCATAGATGACCGAAAACAGCCTTTAGCCAAATTAGCCAAAATTAACCCTAGTCAAGGTTGGCTGAAAATAGCATTGGTCGAGGCCGACCAACAATAACCTTAGCCGAGGTTGGCCGCAATTAACCTTAGTTTGGTCAGCCAAAAAGAGTCCCGTTAAGGCTGGCCAAAACAACCCTAGTCGAGGTCAGTAGAAAATAACCTTAGTCAAGGTCAACCGAAAATAGCCCTGTTGAGGTTGGATGAAAATAACCTCGACTCATGTCGGCCAAAAACAGACTTGGTCAAGGTCGATAGAAAATAACCCTGGCTGTGGTCAACAGAAAGCAACCTTGGTCGAAGTTGGTAAAAATAACCCTAACAGGTGTTGGTCTAACATAATCCTAGCTGAGGTCAGCCAAAAACGGCCCTAACCAAGGTAGCTCGATAATAGTCATGGTCGAGGTTAGCCCAAAACAATTCCGTCAAGATCGACAAAAAACAACCTAAGCAATAGGGATGGCAAACGGGCCAATCCGCAAAAAAATGGGGCGGGCCGGCCCGGCCCGTGAAAAATACGGGGCAGGCTGGCCCGGCCCATTTTTGCAAAGTGGGCTACATATGCTAGCCCGCCCCGCTTTAATGCGGGCCAGCGGGCTAGCGGGCCAGCCCGCATCAAAAATTTTAAAAAAAATAAAAAAGTTAATTTAAAAAATAAAATACAAAAAAATTATAAAAAAATACAAATATGATAATTAAAAAAACACAAAATTAAATAAAAATAAATAATTTAAAATTAATGCTAAATAAATGATGTCATGTGATACTTCACAAAATTACACCATTTGTAAATGAAATTTACGGTTATAAACTATCCAAAAGTGTAATATGCTAGTCATGAAAGACTATTTGAAAGTATCATTATCATAACCATTTTAATATTAAAACTTAGAAGTTAATTATGAGAGTGCAAAAGAGTATAAATTTAAAGAATATACCTATTTCAAAATATGTTAAATATATTTATTTAATTTTAATATTTAATATTTAAATAATATAGGCCCAGCGGGCTGGCCCGGCTGCCCCGCGTTTGGCCCGCAATTTTGTGGGGTGGGCCAGCCCGGCCCGCTTTTGATTTGTAGGTTGATATTATCAATCCAGCCCGCGTTTTTTTGTGGGATAAGTGGGCGGGCCCGGCGGGCCAAGCCCGTTTTGCCATCCTTACTAAGCAAGGTCAGTCGGGAACTACCTGGATGAAGGTTGGTCCAAAATGTTTTAGATGAGGTCAACCAAAAATAATCTACCCAAGGTAGAGAAAAAAATCTTCATCGAGGTTGTTCAAAAATAGCCTTAATTGAGGTCAACTGCAAATAATCCTAGTTGAGGTCGACTGAAATTAATCATCGCCAACTAATTTAAAAATATATATTTTTGGATAGTTGAAAAAATCACTTTTTAAAAATAACATGACCTGTGGATTAACCCTTATCCTAGCATATTAAGTGGGGTTGTGTGAATTTGAACCCTGCATGACCCCTCATTAAGGGGGCGTTTTTACCCAAACGGGGTATTTTATTTTATAAATTACTGATAAGTGGTAACTTTTAAATTATTTACGCAAAAGGGATAAGTTGTAAAAAAAATTTACAACTTCTAAAAAGTAAATCGTAAAATTATTTACGACTTCATTTTTTTACTTTATCTATGGTAAAATCAGATAAAATATTACGACTTTTGAATGTAATTTTTTTTAAACATACGACTCTAAAGTCGTAAAATAAAGTCATAAATAAATATATAATTTGTATTTTTTATTTTATTTTTAGAAGTCGTAAAACATAATACTACTTCTATTAACTTTTTTTTTATTTTTTTGGTAAAGTCGTATTATGTTTTACGACTTTACCTTTTTTCTTTTTTATTTTACCGTTTTTAGGATATTTTTGTTTTAGTTTTGTTCAATTTTTTTATTTATTTTATTTAATCATAAAATTATTTTTTATTTTTACGTTTAATTTAATATTTTATATATATTTTT